>VZSV01000279.1:313889-331825 GCA_013398735.1 Nothocercus julius
GGGTTTGTTATTTTAAAATTTAATTTCAGTGGCTTTTTGACTTTTTTTAGTTGGATGGTTTGATATCTCTCCCTGAAATAGCTATGGCAGAATTATCTCACTGTTTAATGCAAAATCCTTATGTAAGTACATGCTGAAAGTATCTATCAAAAAGTAAGACCATCCTCAAAGCTAGAATAGGCAGGATATCCTTGTAAGGTCACAAGGTTGATCCCTCCTGTCTCCTTCCAAGTCACAGTAGCAAGAAGGCTCTGAAAAACCCCTGACCCGAAAATACCCAGCTCCTTCCAGATATCCACCTTCTTATTCTGTCCCCATCAGCTAACCTCATGGTTTTCTCTTTTTCCTCCAACTATATCTATGCTTACTAAAACCTATTTCAAAGATTTATCATCTTTTCTTGCCAGAAATTTCAATTGGCCTGATTTGAGGTATATACACATGTAATTCCCCACAGTTCTGAGTAACTCCAGAAAGTATCATGTCTCTGCTGAGATTATTGTTCTCACAAAAATTCCAGGCAAGAAGGACACATGTTGTGGTATTTTCAGAATGTTAACACCCCACTGCAGTTAGTGTTCAGGCTCACCACTTCTGAAAATTTCCTCAAATTATCAGATTCACTGACAAGATATTGCATAGTGTATACAGACTGAAAGAAGGGTTTTCTACTAAACCCTTTCCTCACATTATCTTCCCTATCCACCAAGCACAGTATATTTTCCCCCAGTCCTGTGTTCTCCACTGCTTGTTCCACCTCTCCCTAACATTCCTGAAATGTTTGAAAGTAAACATAATAAAGCATCCTGTGCTGAAAGACAGGATAATGGAATCCGTGCAGACAGTTTTTATGGACATTTGCCCCAGAATGAGGCAGGCAAAGGAGCATGAAACAGAAAGAAAATTTTCATCAGTATCTTTCTACCCACCTTTAAAAAATCTCTTCCTATTCTGCTCAGAGCTTGGGAATACTATGCATGACTAGAATGAAAATGAAGGGTGGAGATGGAATATTGTTAAATTCAGCACACACTTAGCTCCCAGAAAAGGAAATTCCAATTTTATTTCCATTTTGCTTCTGTCCTCACTATTATAAATCTATGAGGGAGATTGAGGCAAGGGAGAGCCCACTGGAAGAAGACTAATATGCCATCACTAATGGTGCTAGACAGCTCAATACTAAACACTCCTGATCTTTAGTTTCCTCACATTCAGAGTTATAAATTATGGTCGTTGTATTGAGGGCGTTCTTGGGGAATAACGCGGCTCAGAAAAAGTACAACTGTTCTTGCTGGGGTTATGCACTCTCATAATTTTATTATTATGTCCTGTCAGCAAGGGCACCCTTTCTTGTTGTACTGCTTGGGTTGCCTTTGCCTTTTAGCTCTGCTCAGCTGTCTGCAGTGCTGCCACACTGCTGAGAAGCTCCCTCCCAACCTTCCCCATATGTCCCCTCTGCAAAAGGACCTCTTCTTAAACGTGTTAACTTCTGCTGGTTGCAATTCTAGTTTACAAAGTACAGCTGCCTTTGTTAGCCTTGCATTAACTTTAACTGGCTACTGGATTCAGGCTGTCCTCTTCAGGTTTAGAAATGGTCTAGTCTGTGAATAAAAGACTGGAGATCCTCAGCAAAGTTTTAGATCAATTAACAGGTCAGAAAAGACTCCAAATCATAGTATATTCAGCAAATCCCTTGACCAGACAGAGAAAGTGGAGGGGAAAAGGCTGTTTTTCCACACCCTTCTTGTGCTCCCATGGAGAAAAGCATTGACTTAGTGATATTGGCTTAATGTGTTTTTTTGTTTAGTTTTTGGTTTTGGTTTTGGCTGAAGCACATGCACCAACTTGTTTGCACGATACTAAGTAGATGAATCAAGCCTGGCAGATTCACATGAAAATGAACTAGCTTCTTTTCCCTCCCGGGGATAAGAAAAGTATCCTGTCAGGTCAACTGAACAGCTCTTTAAAGAATGATGGGTGGAGGGAGAGAGAGGAAGAGCAAGAGGGACCTTGCATAATTTAGCATGTCAGCCGGGCAGCTCAGAATTGCTGGTTGCCTGTGGAGGGGAAGCACAATGGGCTGTGGCCGTGCGGGGCCCCCGTGATTGCTCCTGGCCACGCTGGCTGCCCGGGGAGGCCAGGGGAGACTCGGCACAACTTGGCACAGACTCCTGCGCAGTGACCACGAGGCCTGCCCTGGAGATGCAGAGAGCTCTAAACCTATCTGGGAAATTACAAACTGGGGCAATTCATGTTGCCAGCCTAACTGACTCAGCAGCTCTGCACCCTGCTCTCTGTTGTGAGAGAGAGCTTACCTCTGTCTATATCTCTGTCTTATGTGACTGCATGATCCTTTTTTATTTCCCCACCGGAGCCCCCTCTACACATCTGCACCACTCCTGCTTCCTTTCTCCTACTTTTCAAACTGCTCCTCTCACCTTCTTCCCTTGGAAAGTATGAAGGATGCTCAAGAAGAGGGTGTCAGGAGAGATTAGCTAACACACACACAAAAAAAAAGGGGAGATATAAATTGAGGTTGTAAACAAATGCAATCAGATAGTTCGAGTGAAATGTTTGCAAAGCTGGACTAAAAGAGGAGCTTTTTTTTGCCAGTAGGCAGAATCACCCGCACTTGCTTTTCACCTGAAAAGCAAACTCACTCCTTAGCTGCAAGGCTACAAATCCAGCTAAGCTGACAGGCATGCTAAATCTTAGAAAGGTCATTGGTGTGTTGTCAATATTTTTCCCATGGGCAAATCTTCTGTTGCTAGGATGAGATAACCTATTTATACGAGGGTCTCAGCACTGAAACTAGCTGGTTTTGGTACTGAGAACAACATCAGCTGGGTTAAGCGGCCTATGTTAAACTCTGCTGTTGCAGCTAGATTGTTATCAGGACATGAGCTGCCCGGATTAACGCAGCCTGCTGGGATATGAGGATAAGAATAACCTAGGGAAGCAGCTGGGATGTATAAAATGTTATATAAAAATTCCATTTTAATTTCTCTTTGTAGGGGCTTTTCTGGTAAAAGGTTTGTTCTGTTGTGCTGCAGGAGGATTTGTACAAATTTTGAACACGTCTTCTGACGTTCATTTTGTACATGAAGCAAAATAAATCATTCTGTTTTCCACAGCTATTATAAAAGAAGACAGTTTTTTAATTACTTTAAATTGCATGTTAAAAAAGAGAGAGAGAGAGAAAGAAAAAGAAAAATATGCCTTAGAAGGTCTCCAATAGCTAATTGCTTTCTAGAAAATACCAGATATATTAACGTGGATATGTCAGAAACACTCTGTTTTTGGTAACATTTGATATTCCAGAAAGTTAAAGATAATGAAGATCCTTCTTGTTTACCAAAGGTCTCTAAATCTGTTAAGATGCATGTTCTTTTACTTCCTGAAGTTGGTGTTGATTAATGCACTTTGGTGTTAGCTCCATCTATCAATTTTATAAATGGCAAGAGCTGTCTATCTTGGCGAAGTGTAGTGAGGATGTGTGGAGTAATTAGCCCAAGGTTAATATGAGGCAAAGCCTGTTTTTCTCCTTGAAAAGCCAATCAGTTTTCTCCAGCTGTAGAGGGCTGGTTCTGTGATGGGGAGCATCTGTGCAGAAGAGCTGGGCAGAAATTTTCCTAGGGGAGCTGTGCCATCCTTAGAGCTGGCCACAACAGGGATTGGACTTGCCAGTTTCACTTGCAAGTGAAATGGAGGTAAGGCAGGGTAATGTGGAATAACTAATGTGTTTTAGCATCCTACAATAAATTAGTGACAGAGGGAAGATGCTGTGCTGCTCGTCCAGGAGCAATGCTGTGCAGGGATGAGGCTAGAGTTCTACCTTCTCCCATCTTCCATGTGTTTAAAGCTGTGCTCTCCTGCTTGGTGAAGGTGTTTCACAACCAAACACCTCATCTGGTTGGGAGGTCTCATCTGCATGTATAAACAAGGCAATTTTGAAGACTTTCATGAAGAAAAGTGGCACTTTCAGAGTTCTTGTTGCATCAACGTGTTTGGTTGTTAAGCTTTACCTTGCCACTTAGGAAATAACTAGCCAGTGCAAGAGAGCACTGATTTTACCAGTGACAGAGGTGTCAGGAGTTGAAGGAAATGGAGGCAGAGCACTTTTAACTTGGTATAGTAATTATGGCACCAACGACAGATTTTACCAGGTTGATAAAGTCAAAAAAGATGTCTGGGGATTAAAAAGATAGCTTTAATTTGTATATATTTGTTTTCATTACCTACTTCAAGCAAGGCTGTAAAACAGGAGAGATTATTTCCTCACTCCCACAAAATGGGATAGAAAGACTTGGCTCAGACCATAACAGTCAATCCTGTCTCCTCTGAGACCCCCTAGGAGAGAAGCAAACAAATAACCGTGGGGCCAGCAAGCCCCTGAAGGACCAGTTTGCATATACGCCTCAGTTTAATGCTAGTTATAATCTATTTTGTGATGTTCACTGAGGTCCTTCTTACAGGAAAGTACAAGAAAGGGAACAGAGCAATTCAGCCAAAAGAGATTTTAGGAAATCAGTCCAGAATATATTCAGATGCACTCAAAAGGAAGGGAGCAATAAATTCAGAGAGAGAGCCAATTACATGTGCCTTTAATTTACTATGTTTAATATCACTGAGTGGCCAGCTGCCTTAGTGGCTCAGCTGTAGCCATGAAAATTGCCTTAAGGTCTGCACACTAGCGTATTTGATTTCAGTGTGGATCTTTTTTGCTGACCGCCTTGAAGTACTCTGGAATACATAAGACAACACATGAATGAGCTTCACCTTTTCTAACCGCCTTTCAGCATGTTTGCAGCAAAGCTCAGAAAACATGAAACTGAACCCAGCCATAGCAA
Source organism: Nothocercus julius (assembly GCA_013398735.1). NCBI lineage: Eukaryota > Metazoa > Chordata > Aves > Tinamiformes > Tinamidae > Nothocercus > Nothocercus julius. The sequence goes on from VZSV01000279.1 coordinate 318,740, forward strand.
TGGAAACCCGTGCTTGATTTGCAAAGTGCCTTAAAGCATATGTCTTGGTTAACCTTTGTTGCAACTCTGCTCCCTTTGTTGTCAGCCTTTATATCTTGAAGCTGTGATAATGAGTTAAACCAGATGTGCTGAATATGTCTATTGCAAAAGTGAGTTCCATCTTACATCAGAAATCAAGTGCAGCTTCCCTTGCTCTTGTTACTTGCCCAGTTTTGGGGTAATGGCAGTGGTGAGATTTGAATTCATAGGGTGATATAATTATTCCCTTTGAATTTCTTTCAGTCAGTGTTTGCAGCCCTTCATCAAGCCAGAGAGGCTGGCTGGCGAAACATTAATGCAAATAGCTGAGGACTGTGCAGCCTGTTTTTACTGAAAATCATGTCTAAGATGTCAAAAAAAAATTCCATTGCTATTTGCTTACTAACATAATCTTTTTCAGGCGTGCCACTGAATCATTTAAGGCTCAGTGCAATGGGATCATAATGTTTTCAGTTTTGCCTTGTTTTTCTTTATAAACAATCACTTCCTTCCCTCAACGCCACACTGAGATTTTGCTGTAAACCTGGCGTATGAGGAACAAATCTGACCTTCACACTGCTGTCCCTAATTCTGCAGGGCAGAGGTTTCCCAAGTGAGTGTAAGCAAGTATAGCTCAGTATATCTCATGCAGATTGGAGGTATGAGCTAAGACTCTGATAATAAAGTGAAAAGCAGGCCACACAAGGAAGTGGGAGCATTACAGATTCCTAAGTTGCTTTTTTAGAGATTTCTTCAGAACATTCACATCTTAACAGAACATATTAACCAGACATTTATTATAGGAAGGAATCCCTCCTGGTCAGAAAATCTTGACTAAACACTTGCAACAGAGCAAATGAGGAAAGAAATCTGCCCCTTTTCTCTTGCACTTAAAAAAATTTCAATTGTTTAGGATGAAGCCGTCTCAGAGAATGACCATCTCTATGGCTCTGTGCTCTCTGCCTTCTGCTTCTCACTCTGATGGTCCAATAAGTCATCTGCAGTGATAAACTTCTGGTCTGATTTCTGGTTTTCTAAATTTGATATTAATCTTTTTATTATTATTTGTTTTTCCCTAAGAGTACTAGGGTACTACTCAAGTCAAATAACTGGTCTGGCTGTTAATTTATTTGGTTTACCTACAGCATCATTATTTGCTCATAATAAAAATTCCTGAAAACTGTGGTGCAGGTCTACTTGGAGTGCTTGTCATTGCTGTGGTATAGCTATATATGAACTCTTCCTAGGCTTTCGTATATGACATTTTTAAAACTGAGGGGGATAAAAAAGAAAGGGAATGTATTTTGTTGTGTTTTGAAATTCAGGATTTTTTAATCCTCTAGTTTGATAATGGTTTGGCAGAATTTCTAAAAGCTGTAGGCTCCAGGTCATTGGCAGCCACACGCCTTTGCACTTCACTATAAAATTATGATCTTTTAGATGAATTTTTAGTAGATTCAGTTTGCTCCATGAAGCTGACAACCTTCTGCTTCTTCAGCCATTTCACTTAGCATGAAAATGCCTTTGAATCATGAAAGAACACTTTTGCTTATAGTGAAGCAGAAAATTTAAACAATTATTTGCTAGATAGGTTGCAACCTTGCTAGCAGTGATCTCTACAAGATAAGCTACTTTCCCGTTTGAGAGTTTCTAGTTCTGAGTTATTGGGTTGTCCGAGAATGATGTTTCTGTTTGGAAAATACTAGCAGAGAAACTTTTCATCATCACATAACTGAAACTGAACTGTTGTACACAGCATGGAAAAACATTCATGTATTAAACAGAAAACAAGTATAGGAAATGTTGGCCCCAAAGATATATATTAGGGAAAATTAGAAACAACTGGAAATGGACAATTAGAATGAAAGTATTGTTTCAGCTCTGGTTGCTGCAATCTACTTAAGAGCACTATAATGACAGGCACAAAAGAACAATAAATAGATATTTTTCATTTACTCATAGAAGAGCTACTCTCCAGCAGGCTATTGTATTTCATGTCAATGCATTTCACTAACAGAGAACAATAATTATTACTGTCAAAGAATCATAATTTAGAGGAGATGAACAAAATCTGTGTGATTATAGTATTATTCACTGAAGATATGAGTTTTTCTCCTGCAATATGTGGAAAGAGAACAAAAACAGCCTCCTGGATCTGAGGGCATGAGTAACTTAAAATGAGGAGAACATTCTTCATATGATGAACTATTTCTTTTTGGATTACATTTAATATTGCATAAAGTCGTGTTCTATGGTTCAACGTGTGTTACAAGACCGTAACTCATTCTGACACATTTTCTTCCGTCAAAGTGCTAGTGTGCATTGTCTTTATATTTGTTAGGGAACTGTGACATTCCATTCTTGGCATTCTTCCTACCCAAAACACTAAAAGGATGTAGAGAAGAAAAATTCAATGTGTACATTCTGCTTGAAAACAGCAGTCATATAATCACAGTCATGGAGTTTGGAAGGAGCCTTTGGATGTCGTCTGGTCCAAGCCTCCTGCTCAAGCAGGGTCAGCAAGAACAGGTTACCTATGACTGCATCCTGTCGAGTTTTGAATATCTCCAAGGATAGAGACTCCACAACCTCTCTGAGAATCCTATCTGAGTGTGTGACCATTCTTAGGATAAAAAGTATTTTCTTAAGCTCAGATGGAATTTCCTGAATTTCAAGCTGTGTTCATTGACTCTTGTCTTCTTCCTGGGCATCCCTAAGAAGAGTCTGGCTCCACCATCTTTTCACCTTCCCATCAGGTATATATACACACTAAGAAGATCCTGCAGGGCCTTTCCATCTTGAGGTGGAAAAGTCCTCAGCCTCTCCTCGTATGTCATATTCTCTAGCCCTTTAGACATTTCCATGACCCTTTGTTGGACTCTTACCAGTTCAGCCAGTTTTCATTTAACCTCACTAGCTCCTTTTCTAGTAGACGTTTCATCAGTGTGACCATAAAGATCTTACAGGAGGCAGGATCAAAAGCCTTCCTAAATTCAGGATGAATGTCCACTGGTTTCCCTCATCCAAGGAGCTAGTCGTTTTGTCATAGCAGGCTATTAGGTTGATCCAGCATGCTTTCCCCTTCATAAATCCTTGCTGACTACTCCCAATCACCATCTCGTCCTTCATATGTTCATTAGTGCATCAGTCAATCAGTCCTGAACCATAAGCTCTCAGATGGCCCCTCACCTGTCCCCAGGTGGAGCCTCACGCATCCTTCCAATAGAAGTCATCTTCCCCTTGGCACCATCCTGACCTTCCTAAACAGCCCCTATTTCTTCATGACAGCATTCCACTCCCACCACATCTCCATGATCCTATGAGAAAATAGCCCAACAACTACTTGCAGACCTCTAATGCCTCCTGTGTTTGTTCCCTGCGGTGCCTGTGTTACAGGCACCTCAGAGAGGCACCAGGCTGTGTTTATTTCCCAGATAAGGTGTGAGAATGCACCATAATCTTATCAACATTTACCATACCTGAGGAGAGAATATGAAGAGGATGCGGAAAAACTCTTCTTGGTGTTGGCCAACCATAGGACCAGGAGTAATGGGTATAAATTGAAACACAGGAAGTTTCATCTCCACATGAGGAAGAACTTTCCTGTGAGGGTGACAGAGCCCTGGACCAACAGGGCTCCAGAACCAGAGGGGTAGTGGAGTCTCCTTCTTCAGAGATCTTTAAAACCCTCTTGGATGCAACCCTGTACCGCATGCTCTAGGTGTCCCTGCTTGTGTAGGGGGATTGGACTAGATCTCTAGAGGTGCTTTCCAACCTCAGCCATTCTGTGATTCTGTGATAATGCCCTGCAATTACTGTAAAAAAAATGTGAAAAAAAACCACTAATCTATGTTTTGTGGTTTTTCTATAGAGTCACTCTCTTAGATTTTTCTATGGGTTTGTCTTTGAAAGTCATGCAAGTTACTTCATGGCAACTAATTAAGCTTTCTCTTTGTCTAGGTTAGAGTAATTCAATAATTCATAAAGGAATTCTGTTCTGTTCTGTTCTGAGCAAGCTATTCTTGCTCAACAGTCTTCAGGTGGAACATATTTGGGGAATTATGTATTTTTTATATTCTAATATATATCTATAAACATGTACACATACATGTATACAAATGCATGTCTGTCTGTTATATATATGCACACATATACATGTCCACACATACATATATGTATTCATCATCTTGATTTGGCTTCTAATGCATTATCTACATGGTTACTGCTTTCCAATGGAGAAACAAGGGAACAGACTTAAATGAACTGGGGAAGATTATGAGTAAAACTATTTTACAGAAAACCTTTGAGTAAACTTAGAGCAAAAAATAATTGGAATAGAGATACAAATAGACATAGCAGTGTGGTATAAATTAATCTACACAAAATATCACTGTGATTCTTGATGGAACTAAATCATGTCTCCAGTTGTCCTGAGGAACTTCCATTCTCACTGCAAAAATGGAAAGTATCATAAAATCATAAAGTCTATGCAGTTATACAAGTTCTCAGCAAATATATATTTCATTCACACAGAATCACAGAGTGGTTGAGGTTGGAAGGGACCTCTAGAGATCATCTAGTCCAGCCCCCCTGCACACGCAGGGTCACCTAGAGCAGGTGGCTCAGGACTGTCCAAGCAGGTTTGGAAGATCTCCAGACAAGGAGAGTCCACAACCTCCCTGGACAGCCTGTGCCAGGGCTCTGGCACCTTCACAGCAAAGAAGTTCTTCCTCACATGGAGATGGAACTTCCTGTGTTTCAATTTGTACCCGTTATCCCTTATCCTGTCACTGGCCACCACCAAGAAGAGTTTGTCCCCATCCTTTTTACATTCTGCCCTCGGGTGTGAATGATCCTAGAGCTATAGAAAATGTTAGATACATATAAAGTACAGCTTTGATAACAAGTAGTTACAAAAGCTTATTTATCCAACTGGAGTGAATAGAAACATGGAAAAAAAATCATCATAAGCTTAAGTAAGGCTTAAATAAGGTTTAAAATTAAATGAGGCTAGGAAGGAAAAAAAATGTAGATAGGATGGTACAAAACACAAGATACATCTTCATAGTAATGTCTGAAATTTGGTCTTCTGCATTACAGTCAGAGAAAATCACCAGCATTTCAGGGCAGTTTGGAACAAGGTGCACGAAGATTTACTGCTCAGAGCTGTCTTCTTCAGGCTCATGCTTCCTTATAACATTAGCAGTTTCCTCAGTTAAATTTGGTTACTGCTTGGTAAAAGAAACTTGAGAAACTGAGAAAGCTGATGTATCCATGCTGATGATAGGAAGAGGAACAAAGACTATAAAGAAATAACCCCTTTTCCTGGTGAATAGAGACTTACAGGTATTTCTGAAGTGCTGGCTGATGTCTTCATAACTGATCTGGAAAAGTGATGCAAAGTGACAAAATTGGCAACTGAAACAAAATTACCCAGAATATTTATACTGAAAGCAAAATGCTGCAGAAAGATCCTTTAATGTTGCGTGATGGCAAATGGCATTCAGTATCACTAAGAACAAAGTAATAAAGGAATACTCAAGCCTATTTTCACTTCATCAGATGCTTTCCTTACTTGTCATCCTTAAGGAAAAAAGCCACTGGTTCATTAGGAACAGTGCTGTAGGCATCAGCTCTGGGTGGTGGAACGGGCAAACAGGACATTGAGGTGTTTCTTAGGAAAGGAAAGAAGAGGAGGAAAGTGAAGATCACCCTGACCCTGTATAGATCTGTCCATGACTCTGCTGATCCTAGGACAGTATCTTCCACTAACAGGCTGTGGAGAGCAATAGTCATGCTGAAGCACTTAGGCAAAGCAATAGAACTTGGACAGCTTTATTGAGTATTATTAACTCAGTGTCCATATGCCTTCACTCAGCTCAGGACATTTGTGATTTCCCGATTGTTTGAGATCATTGGGAACAAATTTATTGTGAGTGAAAAGAGCAAGAAGCATGTCTGTGAATGTCATCTTTTCTGCAGGGGAAAAGGGAAGGGAAAATATTTAGATAGCAAAGCAAAATATAAAATAGCACATCAATAGAAGAAAATGTCTGTTATCACTTCTGTAGGTGCTTGTGCTGACAAAAAAGAGGAGATTTCAAGCACTTTCTATTAGGGAACACCGTTTCCTTCCATGGAGTCCAGGTTGTTAGTTTATAAATTCCTTCTCTAAAATGTCACAATTGTTTCTGAAATGGCTTTGATGTAGAATATTGGCTGTTTTATCTTTTCCTGTATTACAGTAGAGGATTCCATTTAAGGTAATTGCATCTTTTGATGTACCCTGATTTTGCATAATGTTATTAGCTACGGTGAAGACCATGGAATTAAGAAAAAACCTTTGTACATATATCTGATTACTACATTATGTAAGGTAGTTACTAGTATCTTGGATATAATACCATGCCTGCAACTTTCTAAAATGCAGATTTGGGACTGTAGATTGAACGGCATACAGCAGAGGTGGCACATACCAGATGAGGATTTTGTCCATTTCACTGCAGCAGATTTTAAAATGTCAATTAAAGCAATCAATTCTGTGGGCTGTTCATCTGAAAAAAAAAAAAAAAAGAGAGAGAAGAGAAGAGCAAGGAAAAGCAAAGCAAAGCAAACAGTGCCTCTGTGTAGGAATTAGAATACTTACTACAGCAAAACTCCTAAGCAATAATTTTGCACAGGGGCAGGGAAAACAGCTCTTCAAATGCAGCAGACCTCTCAGAGTGATTTTTCAGTTCTTTAAAGTATAGCTCTGGGTGAATATTAACTAAAAGGATTAGTGACTGCTTAATAAGTGAGTGAAGTGAAGGTAAGTAAAGTAGTTGCAGTTCTCTCAAACGTTGGTGTGCTCATGGCATTTTAATATTTCATTCCTACTTTGCTTGAAACATTCTGATAAAATGACAAGTTCTAGAGTACATAGCCTTATGATTAGAAGGGATAAGAAAATCCCCAAACACTGCCATCCAAAATTTTAATATTTTGCAATCCTGTTAAAAGGTATTTTCCTGGCAAGTTGCTCAATTTGAGTTTTGTTGTTGCTTTTTTTATCCCTCTGGAACAAGCAGCTGTGGCCTCCCAAGGATCTTCTGCAGGAGGTCAGATCCTGCCCTCCCTTTTCAGTATCTCAGTGTCTGGAACAGGAGCACGGCTTCACCTCGTGAGGAAAAACGACTGGTTTCTGCACATGGAATCAGGTTGTTTTCTTGAGACGCCATTAAACCTGGCTCTGTTTGATGCAGTGGCTTACTAGCAGAGATAGAGAAATATGTCAAGCTGAAAATAAAGCAGTACTCCCTTCAAGCTGAGTGGTTAGCATTATGGATGAATAAATAAAGTTTAGCAAGGAAAAAAGAAAAAAAAAGTTGAAAGATGCCATTTATGCTGCTGAAAATGTCTTTGGCCTAGGAAAAACACAGAGAAACAGCACTAGATGCAGTATTAGTATTGATTCTGAAGGCAAAATTATGCAGATTAGCTATTTGTAGTTTTATAAATATTTAAGAACTCAACTGTTGTGACAGTTCCCATCCACATTTTTGCCAAAAAAAAATTAATATAAGATATATGCAAATGTAGGATGTAGCCCTGGACTGGCTTCCTGGTAAAAATCTTGTATCCTGGAGAAAGCAGTTATTGTTCTAAGACCCTTATGTATCGCCAATTTTGGCCAATTTAGCATGAGTTTCACAGTTTTTAATATGAGTTTCACAGCATTTGATGGGTTTTCTACTTTTAGATGCCATTCATGGATTCATGAATATGGGAGGCTTGGTATTTAATTAATAAGAAATTATGTTTGCAGGCAATAAAAGAAACCACAAGTGTGCATTAAAAGCTGTTTGACAATCCTGCCTCCTAATGCTGGATCAGATCTTTTGCTATTTTGAGTCTCTATTCAGCTCTAAGTGAAATATTTATGAATCTGTTCCAACTCCCGCTGAAACCAGAAGAGAGAGGGATGTGAAAAGTTGGTTTTCTTTGTTCATCTTGATTTATGTAGTACATTGAGCCTCACTTCTTCTTTTAAGTCCTACATTGCATGTTCAGTGCTCGATTAGAAACAGCTTCTACTCTAATATGCAGCTCACATTTGGTGAGCATACGAAAGAGTTTACATGATCACCTTTTAATGAAAAATAATAAGGTTAATAATCACTATATATGTCACTGCTGTTCCATGGTGAAACCACTGCTCACTCTGAGTTTTCATTGAAAGTGAAGCAGAGATTGTAGCACAATGTTGTCATGGGCTTAGAGAAGTTTATGAAGGGCCTGTAGCTTGTACTCTGTTGATGCGCTCTTTCTTGTCTACCATTTATCCTCTGTAATTTTGCACAAAAATTACCCTTCTTGTTCTCACTTTTGTTCATAAAGATTTGGGAATTACAACTTCAGCACCATATAATAAAAAAGTCTATCCTGGCTGAGCAGTGGAGCTGCTACAACCAAGTAAGAATTTTGTGCTATTTAAGAAAGGAATTTCACCACGATTTGGTTTCTATATGAAGTTAAAGAGTAAATAGCTGCCGTACATTACAGTACTGATGTCTTCTCCAGTAAAGTGCCTAATCTAAGGTAATACAATATTGATTTTCTTATTACTACTACATTGAATTTCTCCTTATTTGTGTATGCAGACAGTAAATCAGAGTCAGCCAGGTAATTGCTAGAGACTATTAGCATCCCACTCATACACCTAGAAGCAGCTAGGGCAAAATGCTGTGTATGTGTTTAGAATGATTCATAGTGTTTGAAAGCCTGTTACAAATAATTTCCAAAAAATTTCTGCGAATCCCATCCAGTATCAAAAAAAATAGTGTCCAGGTTTGTTCTTGTTAACACATTATATCTTGCCAGCTTCAGGAGGTGCTATGTAACAGCACCATACTATCCGAATCCAGGTCAGAATGGTTTTATAATCTCAAAAGAAATAGCACATTGACACAAATCTAGCATTTTAACAGCAGCATATCCTGAAAGTTTAAGACACTTTGCCTTCCAGAAAAGCTAGGGTTCTTCCACCTGTGTATTTTCCAGTTTCAGACTGGCACAACAAAGAGTTCATTTTCCAACAGAAGAGCAAGACCACATGCAGTAAGCAGTGACACTGGCCAAAAAATATCTTTTATCTCAAGCGTGTGATCAGTCTCAGAGAGTGAAACCAGCTCTTCTGTTCTTATAAAAACAGAGTGCTATATTTATAGGGAAGAAACTACCAGATTAGAAAAAAAAAAAAAAAAATTAGTAGTGCCTCATACCCCGTTGTTTGTGCAACCACGTATTTATTACTATTTGAAAGAAGAGCTGTTAAGTCTGAGAATTACCCTAGATCTTCGTGTGACTGGCTTGGAAAAGCTAAAGGACTTGATATAGGGAAAGACAATATTATAATAAATGATACACACGATTTCTTTCCTTTGCACTTTGGGCAAGATCAAATGATTGTATTGCAAGGATTCCTGAATCTCTCCCAGGGAGAACAAGGAACCTTCCTTTTTCTCTTTCAGTATGCAAAATACTGAAAACCAAGGCAGCATACATGCTTATTTTGCACTTATGGCAGGGGTCAGGAAGCTGGGTGAGGTATCATGTACCATCAAGGCCATGTGGGCAGGAGCCTCTATTTTGACCCCTGTGTCTCCTTCCCGGCACGCAGTGAGTGACCAGGAGAAAGGGGAGCAGCAGCCTGGCTGTCCGCATCTGTGCTCCGCTGTATGCTGGCTTCATCAGCACAGCCTCAGCACAGCCTTCTGCCCTCTCAGTTGTCTGGAGTTTTATTCAGTATGAAAGGTTTATATGTTGCTGTGGTATAAGGCTAAGAATTCAGGCAGCAACAACAGACATAATAAGGGCATTACAAAGAACCTATTTAGAGCTGAATCATCATAATTTATATTTGAAAGACCATAGGAGAATTTGAAATGCCTCAGATGTTAGTAAGGATTTCTTTTTTGCATCCCTTGTAATTAAATGTTGGCCGGGGGAAGCTATTTACTTGTTATCTCTGATATAGCTAGAGCTTGCTGAAGGCAGTGGCTTAGGACTCAGCTCCAAACATTTTAATTTAAAGTTGAAGCAAATACTTAAGCAGCTTTCTGATGATGAAGCTTGCTTCAATGCTGGCCTGTGAGTGCTCAATGCAGTAAGTTAAGTTTCTGAGAGCTCCTCCCCCACTTAAATATGCTGAAGGGGACACTTGTGAGGAGAGTTCGTCATTTCACACATTCAGGCAAGCAATGCAGAGGAACTCTATTAAAATATAAAGATGTCAAAAGAGACAGATGATACCCAGATTACTGAACAAGCAAACTGTTTTTATATTACAGTCTATGGAAAGTGGATCGGACATCTGGCACACAGGGTCTCTAATTGTCTTCTGCATTTTGGCCTTGGTTCTTTCTGTAGCTCCCAAGCAGCAAATTAAGCTCTCAGACAGTGGCAGGTATTGAATATGAACAAGAGAGGCACAATCTACCCTGTATGGTGTTAAAGCACTTAGTAATGAATATTTTTATATGCTGCTACAAAATTATTTAGTAATTATGTAATGGGCAAGAACATACCCCTCAGGTTAAGATTGAAATAGAATTACGATGGTGTTTTGATAAATATGGAAAAATAAATCTATTTATGAGACTGCGCAATTGGGCAGTTAGTTCTAAGGACAGAGTAATTATATTTTTCAGAAATCTTCACTCCAGCATTTTCCTCTCTCTTTCATATAGTAGCACTCATTTCAGTGTTATGCAGTTTGTGTACTGCATAACAGTAGGCTTGCACTAGACTCTCATATATAACTCAAACTCTATCCAAATTTCCAAAGCAACCAGGCATATTTACACAACAGACTGAGGAGAAGGTTTGACAAAAGGAGTACTTCACACCTTGCAAAAGTGCAAGTGGAAGCTTTCTCCAAAAGAAAAGCATGGAGACATTTCAAGTAAAAGCAAGAGAGGAGAGATTAAGCATATGTTAGCTGTATTGATCAGCTTGTTGATTGTATGGATTTTACCTTTCTTTGATATTTTCAGCAAGGAAACCAAATTGAGGATCAAAAATCTTCTTTTTGCATAGAGGAGAAGGTTGCTGTACATCTCTGCATAGGGATTTGAATGGGACACGTTGATAGTAAAGGAAATTAACACCACATAACACCATATAATTGGCAGAGATGATAGATATCCTTTTTATGATTTTTATTCTGCTGACTATTCCTTGGTTTTAGTCTTTTTGTTCATTTTCCTTTCAAAACCATGCTAGTTTTTCAATAATAATCGTATTTAATCCAAGAAGTATGTGGAGATTAAGAGATCCCTATTGTTCTACCAGATGGTACTAGTATGTATAAAGGCAATTAGACCCCAGCACCAGGTTTTGAAAACATATACATGCACATGCACAGAGAAAGTAGTCAGTTTTAGTTCAATTACCACTCCATATTAACTGAATATAAATTTATCTCTTTGTATTTCTCAGAGAGAAGAAGAAATCAGATTTAAGCCTATTGCCCCAAGTGTCATGAAAGTGAGATATATATATTTCACATTTCTTTATGGAAATAGAAATAAAAGACAAGGTATTTTTTAGCACAAAATAAAACACTATCCATGATGAGTGAGAAGCCTGATCCGCCTATTACTGTTGACATCAACATTTCTAACAGCCTTTCAGGATAGGAGAAAATAAGGGATTTGTCCCCTTCCTTCTCCAGAGTTGAAGGAAACCGTTTCCAACTTATTGGAAAAAAAAGTACTACTCCAGGACACCTTTCTCTCCTCAATGTGTGGCCAGGCACTGGAACACTACTAATGTGCTGAAATTCTTTTGGGAACGAGTGCTTGATGTCAGACATCAGCTGTCTTCAATAGTATCAGGTAATCATGCAAAATTTAGTCAAAGTTTTGCATTGACTGATGTTTGATGTCCGTGTAATAACAGCATTAGAAATCTGGAGATTTCTCTTCTCTGGAGATCTTCCCAACCCGCTTGGACGCAGTCCTGAGCCACCTGCTGCAGGTGACCCTGCATGTGCAGGGGGGTTGGACTAGATGATCTCTAGAAGTCCCTTCCAACCTTAAGCATTCTGTGATTCTATGATTCTATGATCTGGTCCTAGAATGATAGGCATGAATGAATCTGAAGAACCAGGATCCCATGATATTTACTTCTGTTACTTATTATATCTGCTCAGAAATGCAACGTTGAAATACAAAGTGCGCTATTGGTAAGGGCACAAATTATATTTTACCCATCTTTGAGGATTACAATTTTAAATAACAGATTAGCGTAATAGCTGACTGATATTAACTCACAGCTCTATCCCTTTATCTGTAACACCATAATTAAAGTCCACCACATCTGCTAATCTCCAGCTAAGCAATCATTGTTCTGCCAGCTACTAAAGTAAATATGTCCCAAGAGGCATGTGGCATTTTTCAAAGGCTGGACCTTAATTTTCTAATCTGTCCAGACTTCGAAGTGAAATTAAGTGCCTTATTTCTGTTAACTGCAAGAGAAATTAGATGTTATTCTGCCTATAAGAACCCGGCATGTATATTTTTATGTCAGTGTGTATGTGTGAAAAATGTGTGAGGAAAACTGCTGATTCTCTTCCTATTACTCTTCTTGGCACAATTTACAGTGAAGAAATCTGTCTTAAAGGTTCCTGATTGTCCTGATTGTGTCTGATTTTAAAGAGTTTTTTGATTTTAGAAGCATTTCCTAACATTATTTTTAACTGTATTCTTCAGATTTTTAAATATTATGTATGCTGATCCACCACGCTGCATAATCTGTATGTGGCATCTTGGAATAAATATTCTTAATCTCGACAGTATTATTTTATGTGCTACATCACAAAGTGAATTTTGCTTAATTCCTGTTATTGTTAAATATGTTATTACTTCGTTTTGTAACAGCAGTGCTATAGGTACTAGGATCTAACCACGACTTGGGGCCCTGGCAAGGAAACCTCTCTGGCACTGGCTTACCTCCATTCCAACTCAGGAAAGCACATGAGGAGGTGGTTAGCTTAAAACCCAGCAAACTGATCCAGTTGAAAACCTG
>VZSV01000279.1:335095-353198 GCA_013398735.1 Nothocercus julius
CCTCCCTCCCTTCCTCTCTTCCTCCCTTCCTCCCTCCCTTCCTCCCTTCCTCCCTTCCTCCCCTCCTTCCAAATCCACTATTCCAGTTCGCTTTTAAAGATGTTTAGGAATTATTTACCTATTGGCACTCTGGTGTCTGCATGTAATCATCTACCCTGGCTAAGAGCAGGAAAGGGTGTGTCTCACTGGAAGTGCTAGTTCAGCCAGTAGTAGTCTTGATCTCATCTCTATTAATTTACTGTTATCTTTTCTTCTATATTTGCCTTTATACTGCTTTTGGACTCAGCCTGGTTGAGTCCTACAGGACAGAGTAAGTTGGATGTACTTTTTTAATTCTCTCTTGTTCTAGATACACATCTGAAAAACATAATATTCTCCTCTGATAGTTTGCATTCATCAATACTTTTTTTTCTGATTGCCTTCCTTAAAGAGTTGTAGTTTTAGATTCAGTGCACCAGATTTGCTTTTCTGTTTCAATGATAAGATTCTACTTTTCAAATCCTTCCAGCTGAAATTTGACAGAAGTCAATACACAACAATTCAGGATACTCATTTGCTAAGTACGTCTTGATTCAGAAACCATGCTCTTCCATCAATTACAGACTGCATTTCCACCAATCTCCAAATTGACCTGCAATACTGGAAAAACAGATTTGAACTTCCAGATACTCCAGAATTGCTTTTACGTGTAGACACCAAAAGGGGTTATCTGTAATACCACAAACAATCTCAGCAAAATCCACTTACCATATTTACTCTTGTTCACATTAAACTCATTTTTTATTTAAAATTTGCTGCATGTCTAGACTACCAGGAGAGAGGGTCAAATTTTTCACTACCAAACTGTAAACTGCTCATATAAAACAGTGATAATGGGACATTTTTTCACTGTGAGATTTCTCCGCGGTTGAAGTAGGGTACACAGGGGCTGGTAGGTGAGGAGTGCAGAATGGGCAATGATGACTCTCTTTTTTTATTCTCTATCTGCTTTCTCTTCCCATTGCCAGAGTGGAAACACCAATGCAAAGGCAGCCGGAGGACAGAGGCAACTTTCTGCCCACTTCGAGACTTCACCTTCATCCCCTTCTAAGTATCACTCTACACAGCTCTTCCAGGGCCAGGGCCAGGGCCTTTCTGCTGCTAACTGCATTTTCAAGACTATTGCAGCATTTTTATAAAACATATATCATAATACAGTTCAACATATTTGCATCTTATTATATTCACAACCTCTAGCTTGCCATTTATTCTTCATGCAGTTCATATCTGACATAGTCATCACAAAAGTACCTTGTATGTTATTTGTCTTAGTTTTCCTAAGCAACCTGCTGCTCTATTCCTATCTGTCCTTCTCAGGAAGCTCTGACATTGTATTTTATAAACTTGGCCTTGCTCTGCTAATTGAAATTAATGTGAACCATTAGCATACTATAAAAAAGATTTTTTTTGCTCTAAGAAGGAAAGTAAAAAATATATAACATGTAGGAGTCCTCTATCCAAAATGTCTTCTGCAAAGATGTTTCAGGATCTTCCCTCTGCCCATTTCCAATTTTCTTGTGAGAAGTGAAGTAAATTTAGCATATCTCTCTCTTCAACATTTTTTTCACTGAATTGGTACTTGGATAATTTAACTGCTAACATTTCTGAGTATAAATGTATCTTACCACTAATCTCCACTTAAAAGCTAAACAGAGTGTGTCTTTATGTTTCTTTGTTTTTTTTTAGCAGGATGATGCTTTCCAATATGCCACTGGATAAGTTGACACCTGTGATGTTTATTTATCATAGGAAATAATCATTGGCACTCTGCTTTGATTTTTTTTTCTTTTTTGTGTGTGTGTTTAATGCAAGCTTAATGCAAACTCAGTGCATGAGTAAGTTACTGTATTTTGAAGCCCCCCTGAAAAGTATTTGGAACAATTAAACTGCAGATCCTAGAAGCCTGGATAAGAAAAATCAAAGTAAATTTTCCTTTTTTAATAACAGCTAGGTTATTTTTGTTCTTTTAACTAGTTTGTTTTAAATCCTTGCTCTCAGGCATGACTGTCAGAGCTGATAAAGCATTCTGCTTATTGGTGCTACCAAAACCAGTGCAAGCATTGACAAGGTGAGGCCTTTAATCACAACAATACCAGGGACAATTAAATTTCAATGACAGTCATCCTTATCACTGAAGGGTTCATTTTTCAGCTGTTTTAAGCTCACTGCTGGAAGGTCAGCAAGACTGAATTAAAAGCAGTTGTAATCTTGCTATGATGCATGAGGGCTCTCTTGATCTGTTTGTACTATATTCTCTAGAGATTGAGATGCTTCAAGGATGTGAGCAGATTAGCATATAAAATTGATTTATCATATAGCCAATCTGTAATTACTTGAATACTTTAGAGAGAGTTGCAGGTAAGGGGATAATCCTTTTGGTATAAAACCATCAAACTACCTTCTGGTGGTTTCTTTTCTGTGAGTTAGAAAGACTCAGTCTACAAGAAAGGGCTCCTTAATTTATAAACTATTAGTAATAGTTAATTCTCTGGGATTTCTTGGTCCTTGCCCTATAGGGACATTGGGATTTGACTGTAACAAAGGGACTTCTTTCTGCATCTGCTGCTTGTAGAAAGCGATCAGCTCTGTGGTGCAGATCTACCTTATAAAAGATTTTTTGGTTTATACATCATCAGCTGATGTTGGAAAGCAGGCAAAAGTGTTCACATATATCTTTCTAATAGCTTAATTCTCAGGACAAATGAGATTCCAAGTTTATCAATGCATTTCTGTGAGTCTTAAGATGTATCAGGCTAGGAAAAGCAATTCTTCTTGCTGTGGGGGTTGCAGGGTAGTGTAGCTCACCCTAGCAGTTGTCAGCATGTGATCCTAGTAGCAAGTGTATGTGATCAAAATCAGTGGTACACTAATGCACTTTTCAGGGCACTCAGATTTTCCAAGCATCTCTAGTGGTGGCATTTGCTATGCATCAGCCCCATCCCTTCCAGCACCTCTAGCACTGCAGACAGATGCTCCCTCTGCCCTGGCAAATCCTTTCTGTGAGACTTACCATGAAGCCTGATCTAAATGTTGAGGGAGGCGAGGAATGAGACAAGCCCCAGTAGTACCATGGGCTACTATGTGAGGAACAGTCAGATCATTTCTATCGGCGACTGTCCTACAAAAAGCCTGTCCCCCCGTCTCCCAAAGGGACAAGAAATAAGCTTTATTCTGCAGTGCCTGCAGGGGCAGGAGATCATGTAAAGGAGACAGTGGTATAAGTGAGAAAAGACCTTTGCTTGCCTGCTCCTTCAAGACATATTTTTGTTTGACACACGCACTGAATGAATTATTCAAGAATAATTAATCTTTTAGAAACATTACCCATGCAATGCCACTCCTGGTGCTGCATTTATTTTAGCGCCATCATCCTGAATGCAAGATGACAGTCAAAAAGATCTTGATGTGATCAAAATTCACTCTCTATATTTAGTGTTTGCATAACAGCAATAAAATCCCTTCGGTGATTTCAGAGATATTATGCCAATTAAGTACTGTATTTTGGATCTGAGAGACGAAAACATTCTCTATAGTTGTACTAATGCAAATTAATTAACTCCTTTTTTTTTTTTCTTTTTTCCTTAAGGACGTCCACAGTAGACACAAAGTGCATGTACTGTAGTCATTGGTGCTTACCATTTTCTGTACAGAGTATGCCTTGAAACAATATTGCTGAGAATAAAATTAGAGTGCATACTGAGCCAAGCAACCATGGTATTTTGGCTAGAATTCATGGATAAGAGATGTTGAATGCTTTTCTTTTCTCCTTCTAGTCCCACATGAAAATTGGCTTCTATGAGCTAAAATGTGCTTTTGCCAAGATAGCTGTGAGTTATTCTGCTCTTCCCAGGCAGTGAACAATTGGTGGTGCTTCTGAGTGTCTCGCTCACTTCTTCAGAAGATATGAGCTTTATATAGCTTCAGGATATATGAAATATAGCTACTTTGCAGTACTGCATATTTATGACATTTAAAACAGAATCTAATTATTTGGAGGGTGAATAATATTTCCATGAGGAAAGCATTGCTGGAAGAAGTCTGTGAAAACAAACTGCATGATATATGAGCTCTTCAATTTCTTAGGATGAACAGACAAAACGCAGGAAGCACAGCTAAATTACTTATCTGAACAAATGTAGTGACTTAAAAATGGAGACGAGAAACACTTCAGGCCTTCCTAGCCCAGTGAAGGCAAAGTGCCTGTTTAATTTTAAGCAGTCCATAAGACTCTGGGTCAGTGGTCTCCTCAGTATAGTCTATCACATCTTCCCTTCCATGGAGAATCCAAACATTGTGCCCTTTTCAGAGGAAAGGTATCTCAGCCTACAGCATGCAGGAATGCTCTAGTGTCTGAAGTTTGGAAGAATCGCTGGCTGAGTAATTACTGCACACAGGCCATCCAAACATAATCCCACCCAAACATAAAGCCAAAGGCATGAAGCACCATAAGATTCATTAACATGTGCCATGCAGCACGTCTAGCCGGACTGATCAAACAAACTTAGCAACAAGAAATTGTTTCATTTGGATTCATTGTTAAAAGGAAATCAAGAGGCAATTGTCAATGTTAAAAAATTACAGGAAACCAAAAAACAACCACAATGGCAGTACCTTAGGGATAAGCTTGTCAAATATAGCTATTTAATATAATCTATTGATATTCATCAGACTAACGGTGAATAAGATTTGCCTGTTCTTGTACATTCTATTCATCTCCTTTAGCACCACTATCACTGTTGCAGTAGGATAAGACTGCTCCAAACTTGTGGTTAACATTTTTAATGATTTTTGAGTTTCTCAACAGTTGAGTGGAGGTGAACCTGTTTGCTTCCATGGTGTAATCTGAGATAATATAAATATTTTATTATTAGCCTAGGTCTTGGTCCAAAAATCAGTTTAGAGCAAAGCGAAGAAGTATCAGTTGATTCTCCTCTTTGTTATATTTTCATCCTTAATTGAAAAAGAACAGCATTATTATTTTTAGTATTTCATAAGATTTGCTGCTTTATACAGCTATATGTCATGACTGAGAGATCCTAGGCTTCTGTTCTTTGCTATACCTCTAAAAATGTAAACCACAAATGAGATTTTCCCGTGACTAAAGCCACAAAAATCCCTTTGCCTCCCACATAGCTTACTCTTTTGCCATTTTAGTCTTTAGAACTTTGAAGTGCACATGGGAGGATGACCCATCTGCTTGTTGATGAATCACGTGGCTGTGTAGTTTCGTACCACAGGAGAAAATCATACCCTGGTGTAACCTGATTTTATTAGGCACACGTGGAAACCTGCTCCAAATTGCTGGTTCAAATCATGACTCCCCAGGGTTTCAACAGTTTGTTTCTGATGATGCAGGTGACCAGCCAACCCAGACTGACAAGCACTTCTAACAGTTAAAGGTTTAGACATTGCCCAGGTTGCAGCTGTGGATAAATCCAATGCATCAGCTTCATGGCAAGCGCTAAAAAAGGCAGTACGGGGGAGCCCACCTGCCACAGGTAAGCTTGTCCTGGACAGCTGTGCTTAAGAAGTGCAGAGGACAGGAGAGCGTGCGCATGGAAAGACAAAGCAGTTACATTGGAGGTGACAGGAATAAGAAAGAGCAGCATACAAAACCCCAAAGCCCACCTTGAAGGCATGATGGAGAAATGTGGGGTGGAGAGCTTTGGAGATAGTGTTTCAGATAATTTCTTTACGGGTAGACTAAGTCTCCTCCAGCTGGATTAGTGGCAGAGGAGGGAAGATCATAAGTCATATTAAGTGGGTTTTAAAAGAGAAATCATTAGACAAAACAGTATAAAATCAATATAAGCAATTCAACAAGGAAACAACACAGAGAGGTGAGCAGGAAAACACATTGCAGAAAGATTACTACCTGTTAAATTAAACTTCACACATAATGGAGTTGTAGATGGAAGACCAGCCTTGCTTGGCCTGTCTGCGAGGAATGTTGAGGGGGACAGACCACGTCTCTTCCAGCCAGCTAGTGTAGCATAAATGTGCTAGGCTTTTTATAAGGCAGTTGTAACATTGACAGGAATTGGGCTCTGCTGAGAGAGGATATCCTTCTTCTAAATTTTAGGTATAGATGACTAAGAAACACTGCTAGAAAAGCCAATCCATCAGGGCTGAAACACAGCACCTGATGGGCATAACAAAGCTCCAAGTGCCTTCTCTGCCTAGGATAGCTCAGTAAACTAGCGACCCTTTCATTTCAGAGAGGGATCACAGAAGCAGCTTATTGCAGCTTCTCTGAATTCTCCCAAAATGGAGAGGAAATGCTGCTAGTGTTTTGGCAGCTGACGGTTTCTTGAGAGGCTCCCAGACTAAGTGTAAGGCTGTTGACATCAAGCACAAGCTGCCAGGGTTGCACCATGAGATGGGGATGTATTAGTTCGGGAGGGATGAACAGAACTGAAACAAAGGTCACCATGATGGTGAAGGCTTCAGAGGTGGAGCACTTTAAAATGATTAAGACTCTCATTTACCTTACCTAACAGTATTTTACACATTTAATCCTTTGGGGCTTGGGATATTTTTTCAATATTTCTATGATTAACTATTAATTGCTTAAGCAATTCATATTAAGCAATATCATAATGTTACATAAATCCTCTCTTGTTGGAAAAAGTGATTTTTTTCATGTATATTTTCATCTGGCAACATCTGTTAAAAATGAAATGAAAACCTCAGTGATACAGAGGGTGAAATATAAGGAGCAAGGAGGCATAGGAAACTAGGGAGATTGCAGGAAAGATGTGTATTCTTGAAAGCAACAGGAATCTCAACTATTATGGACTAGAAGGAGATGTCCTCTTGACAACATTCAGTCCATTCACTGCACAACTCTGCACACAACCTGTGAGTAACTGCTGTGATAAGCAAAAGAGTTAAGCTCCATATGAAAATCTTAAAGCACTTAACATAAAAAGGCCCAGATCATTAAATCTGGAAGCAATGTGGATCTCTCGCCTCCTTAAATTGTTTGGAAAATTACAGTAATCAAATCTGTTTCTTTTTCTGACACTGGGCTTTTTTAAAATGGCAGTGAAAGGTTATAGTAGCCCATTAGGACCTACCTTTCTGTGGATGCAAGGATTTATCTCTTCATGTGACAACTTCAGTGCAATAAGCCCTGTAGATCAGCTTGGAGTTCAATAGCCAGTTTTCATTTTGTAAATAAGAACATGGTTGTGAAAGACATAGTTGGAGCTTTGTGGGAGTTAAGGGAGTTTGGCACTTGTTAGATAACAGATTGTAGAGTTTTCTAGAAAAAAAGAATTACTGAAAAACAGGACAGATAAATACTTATGTGATTAAAATGGAAAAAGATTACTTCCAATTGAACTGAATATTTACTCCTAGTAATACTTAAAGCCCTTTAGGCTTTTTAGTAATGGAAAGCCACTTCCTTCTTAGGTTTTTCTCTACAGTTTTAAATCCAATCTAATAAAAAAAAATTGTCTTCAGCCAAAAGAACTAGCAATTGCCCTTCATTTTATTAATTACAAAATAAATAAACAAAGAGAAAAAAAGAAAAAAAACATGGAGGATTTCAGAATTACTTCCTCAGGTTGGCCCTTCCTGATCAGTGAAAGTAACTGAGAGAGCTGAATGCACTTAGTGGTTAGCTGGGTCATTGCTTACAGCAGAAGGCTGTAATGAATCTTTATTCATAAAAGCTTTTTATGAAAACACCTTTTGAACTTGAAACTGGACACTGGCTCTGAAGTTTACCATCAGTCAGCATAACAACTTAGGAAGAGAATACACATGGCAAAGATTGTATCCTCTTTTTATAGGTGAAATTCCTCATTCTTGCCCTGATGGACTGCCTATGTCACATTCTCCTTAACTTCCTCCAAGCCTCTGTTTGTGCAAATTTACAAATACCACAATTAAGGACCTCATGATATTGAGCTAATAAAGGTGATGAACTTAATAAAAGTCTTAGGGGCTAATGCTTTTTTCTCTGATTAGGTTTCCTTGTTGATTCAGCCTTTAATAAGATAATGTATTTGAAAAGTGACAGGACTTTACTCTCTCAGACATTCTCTGCCAAGGTTTCTAGACATAACCTAGAGACTGTGACTCCTTGTGACCTGTAGTTTCTTAGATTAATGTTTGTTCAACTCAGTGACAAGTGTCCTTAAAGCTGTGGAGTCTCATATACATTCAGCAAAAAAAAATGCTATAAATAATCAAAGCAATCAGTTTTCAGGGCTGAGAGGAGAGATAAGAAACTTGAAGTATTCTTAGAAAAAAAAGAACTTTTAAATTTTAATGTATGCCAAGAGCGAATTCTTGTCTTTGGAAATAAAATTACCTGAACTGCACAAAGATCTTATATCAGAAACTGTGCATACATGTTTGTTGCAGGCAAAACTGGATATGCATGTAAAAGTGAGAATTGCAGGGCAGTTTATGTCTCCTGAGAACTATAGCTGTGTAGTCCCCATCTTTGCAAGCCATGGGAACACAAATCTTCCTAGGTTTCAGCATGAGTCTCAGGGAGGACCAAGGGCTCTATTCCTCACAGATGATATTTAGGATGGACAGTACCGGTGCCCAGGCTGTTTTGGGGCAAGAAATCAGGCACCAATGCTTGGATATTTGCTGGCAATATTTTTCCCCCTAAGAGGAAATGTCCGATATGGGACCTTCATCCCTAAAGTGCCTTTCATCACTAAATCCGGCTCTAAGTGTCTCTTAATACTGTCCACCTTAGGGAAAACTGCTGAGAAAATCTTCATTGTCACAAATTATCAAGAGCCACTGCAGTGCCTTAGAAATCATTTAGGTGAGTGAAAGGCAAAGCTCCAAGTTAATTATTTCTTGTCCTTACCGAGTTTGTCCCTTCTGCAGGACACTTGCCAAGGTGAACTCAGCACTGGCAGCACACTGAGCAAATCCTGAGAAAATGTAAAGGTATCCTTATCCCCCTTGTATCAGTAGTTTCCCTCCTTGGGATTTGGCAATCAGCTCTTAGGAGGAGCACTCAGAGCAGAGTCCTGTTGTCTCAGTATTTGATGAAGTTTCCAGTGAGCTTGGTTTGATTTGAGGAAGCACAATTCTGTAACCCAAGAATTTAACATTCTTTTAAATATGCTATTAGTTTGCCTTACTTTCTTTTCTTATTCCCCATCCAGCAATACCCAATGTATTTTTCCCTAACATTATATAAAGCTGCTAGCAGGGAAGTCCACTACACAGTGGATGAGTTGCTGATTTCAACAGTGCTGTCATCATGAAGACAAGTATTTCTCCTTTGAGAATAGATAATGATGTTAGAATTAATATATATACATACATATATATATATATATGAAGGTAAGGGTCTGCTTTTATTTTAGCATGAAATGCACTTTACTCTGAAGTCTTCTGACAGCCACATTTTGTGTGACCTTCCTATGTGATAAACAGTTCAATTAACTGCTGTCCTGAAAGTCATTCCATACAAGAACAGAGCACTCGTCTCTATCCCATCACATTTCCATAATCCTTTTTAACACCTAATGCATAATAGAAAAATATATTTCAAACAATTTATCTAGTCACAGAGTATTCACCCCCTCCTCTCTCCTTCTGCTCTCATCTTGCTGGTTTGCAGAAATGATTTATCCTCCAGATGAATGCCTTACTCTTTAATTACTTTAGGGGGAGCTTAACCGAGATATGAATAATCCAATAAAAAGATAATTCCATTCCTACAGCTACTTCTTCTGTTGTCATCATCCTGTTTTTCTAACACTTGCCAGACAAATATGTAAATAACTTGTTCTTATTGGTGGCAGAACAAATTTAAGAAAGTGATAATGCCAAGGTAAAGCATCTGCCCCATAAACACTTATTTACTACAGCTTTTAAAATGAAAACTTATCTGCTTCCTTATTAAATATATTCCGTAACACTAAAAAGATATCTCATATTTCCTGTCATATGGAAAACGGTCACGATAAAAAGACCAGTGGACAAGTGAACTCTAAGATAAAGTGTCTGTTTGAACATCATCTTATTTTAATTGTACACATCTTATTTTTTTTCTTATCTAAAGCTGTTAAACATAAGTCCACAATATGTATGATGTATGCATTCAAGAGAAATGTCTACTGTATTTAGAAAAATTAGAAGTTCACAGATAGAGAGAAATAGACAGAAAAAGAGAGAACATGTTATAAAAGTTTTAGTACCTTGAAAATCCTGTTTCCAAATACTTTAAATTTATGGTAACAATCAGGAAGTTTCGAGACCAAGATGTATATGCTAGAAGAGTCAATGCTTTTATAACCTGAGTTTTCGGTTTGGGCTGGGTTGGATTGCATTCTTTTTCCTGTCCTCTGGGATGACCAAAATGCAAAATTTTCTCTAGCAATCATCCTTTGGCCCTTTCTCTGACTTTAAACAATTCCGTAAAATACCTGAAATACACTATTACATACAAAAAAGTGTCCTGAATGGAGTCTATTCTTGTATATTCTTGTAATGAAATATATATGTACATAAACACATATAATTAAAAAAAAAAGATGTATTTCCTTTTGTGCTTTTTTTTTTTTTTTTTTTTTTTTTTTTTTGCTGACGCCAAGATAATGTTGTGTAACGGACTGGCAAGAAATTTGCTATGGTAAGATTTACTTTTTATGCTGTGTTTTAAAAAACAACATCAATGGCTCATTTCTGTAAATGGTGGGACATTTGTGAGCAACTGTTTTAATTCAGATCCATTGATCTCATTGCTAAGAGGGCTGACAATGAATGAGTTTTCTTGTTCTATTTTTGTTGAGTTTCATTCCAATTTAAGCTACTATATATAAGATAATGGGCATTTTAAAATGCCAGTCATATAGCTTGACTTCTGTAGTTTTTCTTAATTGTTCTATTCTTATCATTAATAAAACTGACAAAGAACTAACGACTGTGTTTTCTTTGATTCATTTGTCAGCATTACTAGATTTTGGTCGTAACTCCTATTATTCTATATTAAATTAATATTTATAAAAATATTTTCTGTTATGTGTATTATGCATATAAATACTCAGTATATATATATTCTGTTTTAATAGTCAGTATTACTGTAATGACAAATTTGCTCATCTGCTGAATCTTAGCTTGATATAAGCTAAGTGATATACTGTTTACACTGGTGGACTGACGCTTCTGAGTAAAACCGATCTGAATTCTCTCTCTTATGTACTAGTTTAAATAGAAAATTAAACATTTCAATGAATTTATTTTTTTAACTGAAAGTTGTTTTTTTTTTCTTTGTCTCTACTATTGGCTTGGTGGAACTGTTAGTATGTTAAGAAAGAGTCAAACTTTTCACATCACCCCCACATTAGGAAAAAGAAAAATGCTATCATATGTGCTTATGTAAAGAAAGCAGCCGTTTTATGTTGCAATAGCTACCAAAGAGGTTGTTTTTTTCCAACAGAACAGTTTCAGTATTTGCCAATAGGGCACTTTTTCCATTTTCAGCTTATGTTTCTCAAGTTTTCCCAAATTTTAAATTTGTTATTTATGCTTGTAACTTTGAAAGTCAGTGCTCTCTAAATTACAGTGTCTCCGCTATCCCTCTTGAATATTGATGCAGTTGTATGAGCTG
This sequence comes from Nothocercus julius, assembly GCA_013398735.1. Taxonomy (NCBI): domain Eukaryota; kingdom Metazoa; phylum Chordata; class Aves; order Tinamiformes; family Tinamidae; genus Nothocercus; species Nothocercus julius. Next base: position 346,737 of record VZSV01000279.1, read on the forward strand.
ACCCTGGCAAATCAGTTCTCTTGATCTTCCCTCATCCTGCCTCCTTTTGTCATTACACTGAAAATACCACCACTTTTTATTACCACCACATCCTGAATATTGTATTTGCTCTCATCTCTTTCTTTATCCTCTCATGTGGGTTCTACATAAGTCTTGGGTTTCAGACATTTTAAAGCATGGTGTTGTGCTGTCCATTGTATAACTAACATGTGAGACTTCTCATCTTACATCTTTGTGTTTGCGATGTCATTTTCTCTCGCTGTAATAGAAGTAGCAATGCAAAGTTTGTGAAATCAGCATTATGTAAACTTAATGTAACTTACCTATTTAATTTCTCACTGCAACTTTGATTGTTTCTACAGTTCAGCAAATAATTTAGAAAATTATAGGGAGGAGTCTATTTTTATTTTCCTATCCAATTAGAACTTAGTCTTTTCTGTCCTGTGCTAGCATATGCAGAAGTTTTTTTCTCTTTGTATTTTCTTGCCAAAACATCAAAACATATTTCTTGGCTGCAGAGCATTCAGCATGAAAATCCCATGAAACGCACAGGCACAGATGGACAAAAGTGCGTAGCTGAGCATACATCAGTAATGTTCCTCGAGGTGAGCATTAAGTGTATCTGTTTCCACAGAGGCAGACACTCAGTCATCTGCTTGTCTACTATAGGCATTTTAATTTGGAACAGCAAAAATGATGAAAGCCAGTGCAATTTACAGTTGTACTTTCTTTTTCACTTTGAGAATCATTATGGCATATAAATAATCGACAATAACCCATATGCTACATGAGAACACAGGATGGAGTAAACAGCTGTATGGTGTTTTGACAAGGCTAGGTCCACACATCACTTTAGTGGGCTTTTACTTTATTGCCTTATTTTAGACCCCAGTTTATGTCCTGGGAAAATATCTATTGCATAACCAAAAGCCAAAAGGGCTAGTTGAACTATACTTTTTTTCTGATTTTTTTTTTTTTTTTGCTGATGCTGAATTCACTGTAACTCTTTTAGATTTCTTTTTCATGGCCATTAGTTCTGCACATTCTTTCCCCTTCAGGAAACTGTTGAAAAAAATGAAGGCACTCCAAGGGATCCAACTTGCTGAACACAGATTTAATGTCACTTAGATTGAAGAATCATGTTCCGCTACGGTTCTATTTGACTTACAAATCTTGGGCTTATTATCTGGGGTACTTTTCCCAGAAGAGTCCAGTGTGTTGCTTGCTATGTACTTGAAAATGTGCTTCGCTGCAGTGACAGAGTCTTCCTGTGCTCTGGTGGATCTGCTAGATTTACCATTCAAAGTATTTCAACTTGGTGGTTATATGTTGATTTATAAACGATAATCTGAGGACACAGCCTCTCAGCTCATTTATCAAATTTTTCTTTATAAGTGCATACGTGGAAAAGTAATTTCGATTAAAAAAAAAAATAAAGATGCATAGTTGAGAGAATATTTTAAGCAACATAATTCTTTAAGCTAACTTTCGGATGAAGGTAGTAGAACCCTAATTTGCATCCTTACTTCAAAGATGATATAAAGCAATGAAGAAGCTGGCTGTTGAATATTTTATAGATAATAATGGCTTTGGGATTATTGTCAGTTCTAACATTAAAATAAGACAAAAGTCTTACTCTATATGTATACTCTAAAATCTTACTGTACCCCCTCTCTTAAGGGACAAACTGATACTATGATGGAATTGTTAATGTATGTATAATGATGGAATTATTATTCTGTAATAATTTATGAACATGGTTGTTAATTGTATTAGTATGTGTATTTGTCTTAATAGGAGATTTATCATGAGATAATCAGAAAGCAAGAGGGAACACAATGGCTCATAATAGCTCTGAATCAATAGTCAGTTATTCAGAAAAACAGTATTTGATTTCCAATCGTCAAGGATTTTGTTTGTTTGTTTTCTAGTGTTTTATAAAAATTCATGTTTGGTGCAGTTCCTCAAGCACTTAAACCTATCTAACAGCTCATTGCATCCAAAATGGGAAACCCTATACTTCCCATAGAGCTTCATGTTCTTGTCCCTTTCTTGTCTTGCCTCTTGTATACAAGTGAAGTCAATGGAGCATCTAAACTAATAGGAACAAACCATAATCCTTAAGCCCAAAATTTGTAAGATACGTGAAAGAACATAACTTATCCATGGAAGTAATTTTTTTTTTTCAGGTGGACTTGTTAAAATATAACCTTAGATGAAGAAGCCTAGTGGCTGAGTTAGAATTCAGGCTTAACTTTATTTCAGTTTATTAGTTTATTACCTAAGTAAATGCACTCAATTAGATCTCAAAAATTCATATTAACTTGAATGATTATCGATACTTTTGCTAACTTCCAAAAAACAGTCATTTCAGTGTAAAATCATGATGATATTTCGACTGACAACATCCTTTCCACTAAGCTATGTCTTTGCAGAAAAGATTCCTGTGCATTTGGATTTGGTAATGCTGCACTACCCTTACATATAAAGGAGTGAAAAAAAAAGTTCAGAAAATTTAATTATGAAACCTTGCTTTTGGTAATTTTTTTCAAATCTCTTCCTCAAAGTTTCTGTTTTAATCTCCATCTTTTGTACTTATGCCTCACAAATAGGTGCATTTAACTATTCACTAAGGCTAAAACTGCTATGAAAATGCTCCACAGCTTTGTGGAGATCCTTAGTGTCACTTCAGCGACTCGTTAATTACTTAACCATTAGTAGGATGTCTTACAATCTCACATAGCTCTAATATGCGCAGAGCCGACATTTAAATTGGATATAAACACATGAATACGGGCATCTGCCATGCAGCATTTCATGTTTTCAGGTGTAATGACCACAATTCTTTGGTGAACAAAGTAATGCTAAGCCTTATTTGTAACTAGTTTAAGGCAAGATAACTCAGTGGTTATCCAAAGTCCTTTTTTGAGGGTTTCTATCACTTGGTGGACATACACAGCAGCCAGGTAGGACTCTACTCTCTGCTATTTCAGACCCCTCCCAATTTCTTGGTCCCCCAGATCCCCTCAGTGAGCACTACCCTGGTGGAGCAAAGCACTCTTCTTCAAATGCTAAGATGAGATATGCAGCTCAGTGCTTCTGTGAGGCATCAACTCTCCAAATATGAGGCCACATACTAGTGACTAGAAATACACTAGTTTTCTCTGCAAATACTGTAATGACATCAATTAACATAACAGGAATATCTCTTAGATGCTCCTGAACCAAACAGCCTGGTCTTATACTTTCTTCCACTTCATTCCTCATGGTTATTGCGCCCCTACTAGGGCAGGAGGATTTTTGCCTTTTTTATAGTCATGGTCTGCAGTTAAGAAGGTATAACCTATACTCAGTTAAAAAGCTGAAATCCATATGGCAAAGGTGGCAAATTGTCCCTTAATCAGGCTACTTATGTATTTTACTGCGTTTCCGTAAGTCCCAAATGGTCCATTCCTATCTTATCTGGAGGGATATATCTGATTTTTTTCCTATGCAAATCTGGATTTAGAGGTGTTTTGCACTATTACACTGTTTTCTGAGCAGACTTGCTGTCAGCATATATCCTTAAATTGCAGTTTATCAGTAATATTACCTCAGAAGAGAGTTGGGTCTTTGCTTAATTAACATCTATATAGCAATCAGGGATCCATTATTATTACACTGCGTAAGAAGACTAGTATTTCAAAAAATCAGGTGAACATATATTTCAAGCTAGAAGATATCACAATTTCATATATTTAGTAGTAATTTGTATGAGGACCTCCTCTTGCTCATTAACTTACCAGAAGAGGTCAATCCTGTGGTCTTTTTAACAGTGAAAGTACTTAGGAAAAGCAGACAGTACAAATTATATTAATCATAAAGCATCCAATCTCCAAATGATTGCAATTCACTTTGTGATAATGATAACAGCCATGGTTGGTTAGCTTTTGATTTATGTTATGTTTGTCTGACCATTTTATAAGTAGTAATTAAATTTTGTGTTTCTCTATTTACATATAGAATGGATTAGATTTATCCCTAAAATAGACGGGCTTCAAGGCCTGCATGAGCTTGCTTAACTGTGAGATTTATATTTCAATATGAATCTAAAAATCTACCCATCTATCTGAATCCTGTTTTAAAAATTTAAGACAGCTGCAACATATATGATGAAGAATTGAACGATACTGACCGAGTGAGTAGGTCAGGATTAATCATTAATCATTAATGTGTGTATAAAATAAATATTTATCCTGTGCTTGTCAACATATTAGACCACTGTATGTTCAGAATAAAGCTTTTCTCCTGCGTTTGGTTATGTAATTCATATATTAAAAATCTTTCTGGATATGCTTTTTAAAATTAAGAATAATATATCCAAAAGAATGCTTTCATCTCCCATACACGTCTGTGAAATATTCTTTCTTATCCTGTATATAAAAATTACAATTAGCAGCTGCTCAAACAGCATGGAGATTAACGTAAGCAAACTGTCAATAAATAAACAAATACCAACCCCAAAGAAGTTAATTAGCACAAAATCCAGGTTGCACAGATTGCCATCATTTCTTCTGCTTGAACATGAATATAGTTTTTCTGAACTGGGGCATATTGTCTTTTCTTAGACTATGCATATTTTAAAGCACTAAAGCATGATAAAGAAGTTTACTCAGAAATTTCTAGGATGCAAAAGACAGAAGTGGATTTGCTCTAGATTGCAGAAAAAAATCTTAAAACTTTCCTTTTTTGGGATGGAATTCAAGTGATTGGACAGAAAGACAGAACAGGGGTTTGGAGGGCTACAGGCACGCCCATTTCTTGAGTTCCTTGCAGCAGCCAAAGCACAGAGGAGATGATTGAACCATTTATTGCCTTGATTGCTTGGCCATGTTATGTAAATATCACTTTCCACCAAATCCAGGAATTTAATTGTTCAAATTGCTCTCCATTTGAAACAAACATTGCAGATCAGTCATGAAGGTTTTGTCTGTAGATTTAGGAAAACATTTATTTATTTATTTATTTATTTATTAATATCTTTGGTCAAAAGATCAGAAACTAAAATAACTGGTGAAAGCGTTCTATTTGCTACACTTAAATTGTCATCTTGGACATTAATTTGCTGTTGTTATTGCCTTGTCAGGAAAAGAAAAAAAAGACCTACTTTCTCTGTCTTTGAATTCTTGTCTGGTCACATTTGAGGAAAAATGAAACACATGACACTAATGGACATTCTATTTTCCCTTTTTTCTTACCATCAAGGTAAGAACAGCTGTTACCCATTTTAGCCTCCAACAGATCATGCCAAAGTAGCATTATGCTCAGAAATGTTGCCCAATTCACATTCTTTATATTTTTGCACCTATAAAACACAGTGTGGCCTTGAAGTCCTTCAAGGCAATTCATCTATGTGCCCATTACATCTTTTTTTCACATGTTCAATTAAAACAAACAAGAAAAAGAAAAACAAAAAAGTATTTCTGCCATAACACTTTCTCTGTCAGCCACAGGCCACAGTAGATTTCCACAAGACGATCAGCAGATGTTTAGCACGTCTAGATCGTTTTGCTTAATAATATACATTAAATACAAATGACTTCCTTCCTACTCCTGATTACCACGGCCAATATGCTCACATACCAAAATGTCTAATTAATGAAAGATCTGAAAATGAAGTTTCTCAGCCAAAATCCTTAATGAATCTGACATTAGTAATTTGCTAAAAGTTTTCCCTCAGAGAGATCACAGAATTACAGAATCATCAGGATAACTGAACGATAGTTTCACCCCAAAGTACTATAAGTATTATAAGTAGCTTTAAGACAGGGCTACTAGTTTATATCAGCATTTTTCTTCTTTCAGTCCTTCCATATATCTAAGATAAATCCCTACTTTCTGAGCAAGGAAAAATATACTGTAAATCTTAAGGACATGTCACAATTCTGACAAGTTTTCTTGCCATGTGAGTTTTCTTTTCACATCCTCTGAGGATTTAAAAATATGGCATGCTATGTTGGATGCTAAGCCATATTTAGAACATTAGGATATTTTCAGCAGCTAAAGATCAGTTTGTGCAAGCATGGTGCACTGACTCTGCCCTAGGCAAGGAAGAGCAGGAGAGATGAAACATATGCATTTTATCTGTCAAAAGCCAGTACCAATGGAGTCCATGCATTTCTCTGTGGGACTTTGCCCATAAAGTCATATGTTCCTTTCTGGTAGGTTAAAACATTTAACCAAAATGATAAGAACTAAACTGTCAAAAAGTTTCAAAAATAGCATGAAATCATAGAATCATAGAATGCTTCAGGTTGGAAGGGACCTCTAGAGCTCATCTAGTCCAACCCACCCTGCACACACAGGGTCAACTACAGCATGTGGCTCAGGACTGCGTCCAAGAGGGTTTGGAAGATCTCCAGACAAGGAGACTCCACAGCCTCTCTGGGCAGCCTCTTCCAGGGCTCTGGCACCCTCACTGGC
>VZSV01000279.1:358814-388467 GCA_013398735.1 Nothocercus julius
TCCTAATGCACCCCAGGATCCCCTTGGCCTTCTTGGCCACGAGGGCACTGCTGCCTCATGGGCAACTTGTCATCCACCATGACGCCCAGGTCCCTCTCTGCAGAGCTGCTCTCCAGCAGGTCGGTCCCCAGCCTGTACTGATGACCAGGGTTATTTCTCCCCAGGTGCAGGACCTTGCACTTGTCTTTGTTGAATTTCATAAGATTTCTCACTGCCCAGTTGTCCAGTCTGTCCAGGTCCCTTTGGATGGCAGCGCCGCCCTCTGGGCTGTCAGCTACTCCTCCCAGTTCGGTATCATCAGCAAACTTGCTGAGGGAGCACCCTGTGCCTTCATCCAGGTCATTGATGAATAAATTGAACAAGACTGGGCCGAGGACTGACCCCTGGGGGACACCACTAACCACAGGCCTTCAACTAGACTCTGTGCCACTGATCACCACCCTCTGGGCTCTGCCATCCAGCCAGCTGCTAATCCACCTCACTGTCCACTCATCTAATCCACACTTCCAGAGCTTGCCCAACAGGATGCTGTGAGGGACGGAGTCAAAAGCCTTGGTGAAGTCGAGGTAGGTGACATCTACCGCTCTCCCCTCATCTATCCAGCCAGTCATTCCATCATAGAAGGCAATCAGGTTAGTCAAGCAGGATTTCCCCTTGGTGAATCCATGCTGACTACTCCTGAGCACCTTCTTCTCCTCCACATGTTTGGAGGCAACAGCTAGGATGAGCTGTTCCATCACTTTTCCATTGAAGATTCCAGTTAAGATTCTAAGATCTTAACAAAAATACCTTTAGATACTTCCAGCCTATTTTCCAGTGCATTCTACTCCACTACTATGTATAACTAGTAATGCATCACTTACTGCCTAAAAATCATTATTGTGTGCTTCTTGATAACTTTTGAGCAAGTATGGACTCATGTGAATAGTTGCCTGATACTGCAACCGGTATAGTACCAAATACAACAGATGAAATTCAAAGATGATATAGGGATATGTTTTGGTTGTCTGTCAGATAAAATGTATGAGCGGATTTGTAAAGTATTATGAAAATAATTTCAGATATCTGAATCTTAACTTAAAAATCCTCTTGTGTTGAAGAATCAGTATATTCCCTTTCATAAACATAACCAGCGAGTATGCCAAAGATTTCATGCAGCAGAAAATAGGTTTAAAAAATGTTTGTGCAAAACTTTTTGAAGTGCTTGTATGCTCTCAATGGGCAGGTTTTGTAGTGTACCATAATGCAACTGAGTGGAAAAGACAAATATCCACATTTGGATGTATGTACATACACATCCATATATATGTATGTATATATACATACACATCCATATATATGTATATACATATACATATATATATGTATATGCAGTTCTCACTCTGGTTCTCTGTGATTCTCTTTCGAAAAAGATTTTTTTTTTCAAGGTTAAGTTGATAGATTTTGCTTATTTTGCTTGCACCCAACTGGCTTTATAGAGCTGTCAACTTACACCTTCAACTTAGAGCCTTGTTTTCATAGACCTTGTAGCAACCACCTTAGTTTATGGGTCTGGGAAAAAAAAAGGCTTCAGGAGATCAAATGGTGGTGCCTTGGAGAGAGAATATTGATTTAGTAAGGCTTGCAAGCCCCAGTAAGACTGGGGATGTGTCCTCCCTTTTCAGTGTTGATAATCTTTCATTACTTTCGTTATAGTTAAATTTATAGACTAGGAAATAAATAGAAAATTAGAGTTAAAAAAAAAATTCTTTACTACATGGCTATGATGTCTTAGCAAAGTAGACAGCAACAGAGGAAGGTAAGCACAATAAAAACACAGCAACAGTATTGAATAACAACTCTGGTGCTAAGCCAGAACCTGCACTTGGAGCAATAGTCAAATAGCTGTTTCCTTGAATAATGAAAGTTTCAGAATATCTGAGATGTTCTGAAGCTGAGGGCACCTTCAAACTAACTTGCTATTTCTCATAAGCAAGATTCTTAAGATGATTCTATTGAGATGTTTCTCAATAGAAAAGCATCTTTTTGAAAAAGTGTTTCTGTGAAAATCTTAAACTTTACTACCTGGCTACATTACCAAATAAAATATTGTAGGAAACTTTTGAAACTGGTATTAGAACTGCATTTACAAAATAAGCAAATTTAGGAATGGAGGTTGTATATTGCATATTGTATATACCTAAAAATATGCTTTAGAGATATGTTGAACTAAAGTATTTGAGACATCCTTACAGCTCAATAGAAAGATTGGATTCTTGACTTGTGTAAACTCTTGTTTTCTGTAAAGTTAATGATTGAAAAAATGACTGTTGTATTTAATCCCATTAAGTGTATTTTTCATACTTAAATCAGCAAAGTTCTTGTCAATTACTTTTTTCAGGAGTAGGGGGCTTAAAAAGTAGTAATTTGGAGTCAAACACCAAGAATACAGTGACCATTTATCTTCAGTGTAACTATTTACCTGTGTACTAAAAACCTGTGTATATCCTGTAGCACACAAGATCCTTCTGCTCTATGCTACTAACTTCGTTAATTTAGTGATGATCTACGTTCTCCTTTGCCATGTGTATGAATTCTGCGACCACCTCACAAGAAATTCTAACTGCAGAGTATTTAATGAAATTGGTAAATGCTAACTCTTAACTAGTACATATCATAGAAGATTACGGGGTTATATGAATGAATATTAAACATCTAAATTAAAAACAATGTGGCTCTTATTTTAAAGCTGGTGAACTATTAAATCATTTCAATAGCACATTGTAGGATTTCTTTGTTAGTAGCATTCATGCACCAGTCTTAGATCAAGAATAACCAAAACGATCCTTTTGTGCCACTTCCTTTCTAGTATAATGAATTACTCTAAAGAATAAAATATTTTTGCTGTGATGAGCCCTAACAAAGGACCACTCCTCAAAATAAACAAGTCTTTTTTTGCTATATTAATTAGTTATCTTAGTATTTCCTACATAATTCAGTTAAAATAAAAGCTGACCTTCTGACGACCTATGAAAGCAAGATAATATTTGGATTCTCAAGACTCATCTTCTTTACCAAGACGGGTGTGATAAATTACAGAATTCCAATTAAAGGAAGATACTGAAATTAGCTCTTACAACTACCTAGGTAATGCTTATGAATTATATTATATAAGACACATGATATATGCACATGATAATGTAACACATCATTTTAGAAACTAGAATTTATATATATATAATAATTACAGTTATAATTGAAAGAATTAATAACACCAATTTAGTTGTTGGCTGTGTGAAAACAAGTTGTGTATGGAAATGTTATTACTGATTGCTCTGCTCTGCGCTCAACAGCTTAATCATCCCAAATTAGTGAACACTGTAAGCTAATCAAATGATTTTTTTTTTTTTTTCTGGTATAGTAACAAGAAAATTCACAACATTTAAGGGTTGTTAACATAGCAGATAATTCTGCATAATTTTACCATACAAAGTTATAGATTCCATGTCTTGTGCTATGCTTCTCTCGCGTATGCTGTGCATTTCATGCGTACCCTCTCCCTCAATTTTGCAGTTTTTTAAAGGCATGCTCCCTTTTTTTTCCCCAGTTCTTATATTTTTAGAGCTCATGAGATAACAATGTCTGAAATAATGTACACAATAAGAAAGCAAAGCAGTGCTTATTTGTATGATTTCAGTATTCCTGGGTGACAACTATGCACAGCTTCAAAAATTAAAAACAAACAAAAAAAAACAAAACAAAGAAAAACCAACAACTAAGAAACCACAACCTCAAGCACCTCCCAACAAGGGAATGAGTTGTGATTCAGTCTTGCAATACTGTATTTCATATAGTGTGGTAATCAGGAAGCCTCTGTGAGCATCAATAGCTGATATGAGCCCTTAAGATGTCAGAAAAATTAACGAAGCTGCACGTTAAAGATTTTTGTAGGGTATGGGGAGCAGTATAACACTCAAACTTAAACTCAGTAACTGAAAGTGGTTAGATTAAAATGTTCCTCCTTTTCACTTATCATTTCCTTTCTTTTCTCTATTCTAAAAAGGATTGCAGGGTCTGATTCAAACAAGTTGAATTTGAACTGCAAGAATATTGCAGGACTCCCTAAAAGAGTAAGAAATCTTTTTGAAATAACTTTACATTAGTGTCTATAGGTCCTTCAGATGACAAATGTGTGGGTGTCTCTTTGACAGAGTAATTATTTGAGACATTACATCTGAATTTTCCCCTACCTTTCCATTTTCTTTTCTATAACTGGTATTAGATAGGAGCGTTGCTCCTTTCTTGGTCTTCCTGAAGTTATCATAGAAGTGGTAGTCTTATTAGCATTAATTGTGACACAAATATCTTCCCGAAGAGAAAATAAAAGTATATTTTTCTCCAGCCTACTACCATATTGAAAAGATAATGTAAAAAATAGTGCATGTTCTTGGACAAAGCTAACTTTGAACTGCTCACTTGGAAAAGGAAAAGCATCTTTTCTTAAATAAAGTGATTGCATTCAGCCCTTGTATTGGGGCCATATCTGGATGCTATGAAAAAAAACACAGAATAGCTAAATAGAGAGGTCTACAGAATGGAGAGATAATGCTGCTTTTTTTTTCAATCTCACCTATTTAGAGTTTTGTCCCCTATTAGACTGTCTATTTTTCAAGTAGGAGTCACGTGATTTATGTCTGGTCAATGCGTAGAGGATGTAGATACAGGGAAAATTTTCTTGCAGTTGCCAGTAATATCAAGCAACAATGTCTGGTATGTTTTTTTTTTCTGGGTCTGGGTTTGCTCTACTACTGGGGAATGAACAAATGACTCATTCTGTGTGCAGGTCTCTTTTCTGCAGAAATATAACATAATCCCATGTAATGCTCTCTATCAGACATTGTCCTGGTGACTCACATGTTCTTGGTTTCTCACAAATACTTGCACTAAAAATGAACATTTGAAATATACAGCTCTGGCTTAGTCCAGAATTCTTTCTTTTCCACTTGCTAAAAATTCTGCTAAACACGCCAAATGTGTTTTAGCAAAGTGCTAGCACAGATTGTCTTCACAAACCTCAAATTTTTACAGCTCTGATTGTACCTTTCTATCGAATTATGTGCAGACAATCAGTTCCCACATGTGAGGAGATAAAGAAAAGCTGTCCTATAGAGTACTTCCTCATGGCCATATGAGGAATTAATACATATCAGATTTAAATTTTGGCCTCTTTGAAGTCAATGGAAATCCTACTTCCCTGGGTGTGGGAGAAGGCATGGAAGCAGTTAATCTACCGATCCTGGTCCTGCAGAGGCCTTGGTCTAGTGAGCAAGGCCTGATGGAATCACTAGGTTTTTGGAATGCGGAGGCGCCTACATGGCTGTGCAAGACATAATGGAAAATTACCTGGAGCAACAACGGATAGTCCCAAAGTAGGTGGGTCATCAGGCAGCAGGGTATAAGTCGAAGTTATTTGTTAATGAGGTCTAATAAGGTCTAATAAAGTTGTGTTGGCATATCTGTCCGTGCCTTCAATACGCCACAAATGGCACCCAGAACAGGGACTTAAAAAGGCAGCAGACGCATTTGCTGTAGCAGTGCCGTAGCTCATCTGAACAAGGGCTGAAAGGAGGCCGGTGCACACAATGACCTTACTGCTGGACAGCAGGTAAGCAGCCGAGGACATGATGGGGAATTCTGTGACTCAAGAGCAGAAATGCAGCCTGGACGAGCTGCAGCAAGAGGTGTGCAACCAGAAACACAGTTTGGAAGAGTTCCAGCGTGAGGTGTGTAAGCCGAACTGGGAAGTTTCCGGAAAAGGCTTTGTAACTCTGTTAGAGTGGATCTGGGAGAGGGTGCGTGTCTTTTTGAAAGAAGGCACCTTCCAGCATGAGGTGTTTAAGTGGAACGGAGAACTTTCTAGAGAAGATTCAGTAACGTCGCTAGAGTGGAAGTGAGAGGTGTGGGAAGATTTCGGAAAGCACCTTGAGGAGGTGATGGCAGGTGGTGACGCGGCCACAGTAAAACGTGCAACTACCTGGTGGCAGATTATGTTTACTCTGAAGGCGGTGGGGGCCCCTCCGAATGATAAGGCTGGCCAGAAAGAAACACCACCACCGTCGGCACCGCCGTACGAGGGGGTGGCTGACCCCCCGGGTGTTCATCCTTTTGATCCTGGCTCTGTGGAGCTGGAGAGAGAACAACAACTTCAAGTGTGGCAGAGACCTGTGACCTTCATCCGCAACACGGTTTTCAGCACAGTCATCACCTGCGAGCAATGTTTGCTTTGGTATCAAGGAGGGCATGTGCCACTTTGAGATCAATCCGCAGAGTAATGATGAAACTGCCCTAGCTTACGTAGGGAAAGGGTGCATGTGTTTTAGAATAATATGTATATGTGTGCTAAATAATGAAATTTATAACCAGATTATGTTTAATGATTCTAATGCATGTGTTTGCAATGTAGTTATTATTAGAGGCTGTGACTTTGTGTGTAAGCCACCTGTGTTTACCAGTAAATTGTTAATTGGAAACTATACCCTATATCATGGCATAAACCTGACTCTTAACTGGTGTGATTTTGTGGCTTGTAAAAGAGATGTTAGAGCATAAAAATTAACAAAAGCAGCTGACTGACAATTCAGGATGGCCCTTCCATTTGTGGCTTGACCAAAGGTCCTCTTTGGTAATCAGTAAGAAATGTAAAGCATTATTTGACAGCAGAGGAGTCACGGCCATTGGAGAACTCTAGCCAATTTCAGGAGTGGAAAACCAATTAGCCATTGTCGGAGTGAATCATGAATCATTTTTAAATATTTGATGCATCACGGAATAGATCTGGTGATGTTTGCAATTTTATGCTTTTATGTATACTAATTTTAACCTACATAACCATTTAGGCTTTTAACCTATATGATTAATATGGATATTCAATATGGAATGTTTTATTTTGTGTACCAAGTAAGTAAATCATAAAAAAGGGTATATATGAATAAATATTATTATTTAAATATGAATAAATTTACATGAATTAAATATGAATAAATTAATTCTATTGATAATTAGTTTTATAATTAATTTTATAATTGATTTTATGCATTAATATGAACCATGTATACTATATGTATATTTGAGAGTATATATATGGATAAATATAATTATTTATATAAATAAAATATGTAGACCTCAATGAGCAGATGGCAGAAGGCTGAGGCCCAAATCAGGGCAGCTCCTTTTGTCAATGGCCTGTGCTGCATCAATCTATTTGATCACTTAAAATTGATTCATAAAGACATCCAAGAGCTGTAACGGCTGCTGAAAAGGCTCAAAATAACGGATGGGTGGAACTTCTTTGAAGGACTCTTTCTTGATCTGGGCCCTTGGCTAGAAAGACTGTTGTTTGTTGCTGTGATGTTCTTAATCTTTTTGGGGATTATGTTTTGTGTTTCATGCTTGTTAAAGTTAATGTAATTCTTTGTTAAATGTGCTTTTAAGTAAGATTTGCCAGTACAAGTGTAAAACAAAAAAAGGAGGAGATGGGAGAGAAGGCGCTGCAGCGGTTAACCTACCGATCCTGGTCCTGCGGAGGCCTTGGCCTGGTGAGCCAGGCTTGATCGCTGAGAAACTGTGGGAGCGGCGGTAAGCGGTGGAATCACTAGGTTTTTGGAATCAGAAGACACCTACATGGCTGTGCAAGGCATAACGGAAAGTTATTTGAAGCAATAATTGATAGTCCCGAAGTGCACGGGGCATCAGGTAGCAGGGTATAAATCAAAGTTCTTTGTTAATAAGGTTGGTCTAACAAGGTCTAATAAGGTCTAATAAAGCTGTCTTGACATATCTGACCCGAGTCCGTGCCTTCAATATGCAACAACAGGGACCAGTTTTTTTTCATCAAACACAGAACATAAAATTCTGCTGTTATGCCCACATACAGCTTAAGCAGGGGGTTCTGCAGATGCTGAGATAAAAAAAAAAAAATAAAGAAAAAAGGTTGGAACTTACTTCATTATGCTAAATTGCATGCTGAATTTATGAATAGCTATGTGAAGTAAAGGCTCTTTCCTATTTGCCTTGTAAGATACTATAAGATACTGTATCCCTTTAATTATCTTGTCAAATAAGATACTATACGCCCTCAATTTCTAATTAAGTGAAAAACAAGATGGAGCTTTGCAAGAGTTGGGCAGGAGAGGAGCCTGGGGCGATGCTGTGGTGGTTGTCTCCATCGCACCACCAAAGCCAGGAGTGGGGCAGTCAAAAAGAGGGATGAGATAGGGACCAGAGCCTGCCGACAGGACTGCGGTGGCAGGGGCAGCCTGTGCTCAAAGGAGTGCTCTGGGCAGGCAGGAACTGTGTGGAAGCCACCCCTGACTCCTCTTCCCAACGAGTCCATGGCCCCGGCACCCTCCTGCCAAGCTCAAGGAGGGGGCACCATGCTGCAGGCCCTGGAAACTACCACCGTCTTGTTAATATGGGTACACATGCCAATAGATCTTCAAGTTTATATACAGATATATGCATTTTATTTATTTTATTTATTTATTAACAGGAACTTCGATGTGTTGCAGGTTTCTGAAGCCGTTGTGTGACTGTGTAGGATCCAGAAACTCAGAGGCAGACATGTGGTAATACTGGATAATTGCAAAAGGGATGTAGAGAAGGTTTCAATGTTCTTCATCAGGTAACAGATTTTTGTTTGTTCGTTTTATCAGATATAACAACAAAACATTCACCTCTTGTTAGCATTACAGGAAGAGGAATAGCCTGGCTGTGCCTATTCTGTAAAACAATGGTCTCTTTATAGTCATTCATCTGTGTACACACAGATGTAAGTTTACTACAAATTTTAGGTTGAGATGTGCAGCAGACAACAAAGATCAGAACTGTCCCTGGGAAAAAAAAAAGTGCATATCCACTTCCCAATATGAAGGTTTGCAGCTTTGTTGTGCAGCTGAATCTGCAATTACAGCAATGCTGGACATATTGCACATCAAGTTCTGGTCAAGTTTGAACAGTTGCTAGGGTTCATGATGTTCAAAATATGAATACAGGCATGTTTTATTGATAACAAGTTATTACACCATCAAGTCTGAAGAAGCGATTCAGTTGTTAATCAATCAAATTGCAATAATTTGCTTCCATGCATACTGATTTTATGTTGTTTACTCTCTAGGGCTTTTGCTGCTCATAACATTTTGCTCTCTCACTGCTGTACAACTGGGCAACCTCCCTACTGCCTCCTTGTTAAAGTATCAGGAGCTGGAAAACAGGAATGAGAGAGAATCCAATTATTATTATTATTTGTTTTTTCACGAGCTGTATCTCAGACATCATAAATAATCCCATCTTTCAGGTACAGCCAAATGAGTTATACCACAGCACTTCTATTACAGAATTAGTTTTTTTTCTGGATACCTTCACTATAAGTTCCTTGCCCAAAATTCAATCCCTCTTTGAGCACTACTCAAACTCTAAATTTCTTGAACTTATGGTTATTAGTTTAGGAATAATCATATACCTATAATATTTTCCCTTACATTTTATCAATGCAAAAGCCCATCTTTAATGCCATTATAAACCTTCCTCTCTTTTCTGACAGTGTATTTAGCCATTAATGGACCCATCTCATATTTCATTTCAAATAGACCTTAATTTTCAAAGATGACTAATTTTAAAGCCTCCGTGTCTTACATCTTAAGTTTGATTGATGCCCACATTTAAAACATCAAGATATATTAAGCTGTCTAATTATTAGGTGCCAAAAGTTTGAAGGACATTGGCACCATACTTATTTCTGAAAATTGCCTTGGAGAGTCCAGTTTTAAGATGTTTATCAGTGTTTCTTCTGTGCTTAGTACTGCTTTATTTACTTAATCATTTATGTGCATCTCATGAAGACACTAATTTTGATTAGTTCTTAAAAGACTGCATAAAATTCCTGCAGTTACTGACAAGAACTAAAAGCCCTTTATTACCCTGTCATGATCTTATCATAGAATATTAAAGTGATTGTCTAGTGTTCTTTCTGCTGTGGTTCTTGTTATTGTCAAAGCACAAAAAGGTAAGTAATTAGCTCATAACCTTCTTTGAACAACTGTTACTTTTGAGGGTTAGTAGAATCCATTTTGAGTCATTTATGAATGTGCTGCATATGCTTTGTCTTCTCATATACTTTTTACACTTTCTTATTCTCCACTCCAAAGCCAGTCATTGTGCTTTGAAGGAACAACTACTTCCTTTCTTTTTGTAGTAAATAAATGTTAGGAAAACATAAACAGAAGGCACTTCAGAAGACAATCATCAGCAAATGGGAGCTATAAATCACAAAATAAATGAATAGGAATGACTGAAATGATAAATCAGATTGAAAGCAGTTACAGATAGTGCCTCTCTCCTGATAAGATATAATATTTTGTACCATTCAAGAGAAAAATATTGGACATCATACTTTCATCCTCAAATTTAGTCTGTTAAATGATGCTACTAAATGTTGCTAGTCCAGCATTCTTTAAAAAGTGGCTCAATATCTTTCTCTGTTACAAGCAAAAGAAACAGAAATGTTAAATATCTGTAGCAGGACCAGGCATTCCAAAGCTTATGCAGCACAGAACATCTCCAAATGGAAACCAACTCTGAACCTCAGTAAAGGTTTTCTGATTCAGAGTTGCAAGAAGATGATCAAGCTTCTGGTGTAGTTCATTTTGACTAATAATGAATTTTCAGACTTTGTCTTCTTTCCAACTGATTGCTCTTGTTCTTTCAACAGGGAAGAAATATCATTCCAAGACATGATTAAGCATTTGCTATGTGATAAGTGGTACCTCTGTAGGAGGAAGGGAACTAAGTCCTGTGACTCTTCTGGCACATCTCTTTTCATGCTCTTCGTTATCTCTATTTGTTTTCCTCAATATCCTGTTTTTAACCCTCCCTTTCGTATTTTCTCATAGTTTCTCTTCCTTTTTTCCGAAGAAACATCATTTTCTGTCCCATATCCATATCAATATTTCCATCCCTTTTCCAAGTTCTTTTTCCCTGTTGTTTGTAATCTTCCTATTTTCATTCTCATTCTCAGGAATCCTGTCCTCTTTTCATACTGCTAAAGGCTTTATTCTGATTTTTCAGACAGAGTATAGTGTCATGGACAGATAGGAATCTGTGTATGAAGAATCTATGCTTACTTCCTCAGGAGGCAAACAATAAGTTATTATAAGCTCAATTTCTTAATTACCTAGCTGATTTGTACCTCCTGTCCATGACATTATCAATATTATGATAAAATCCAGCAACTGTTTTTGTCCTTAGATTCATCTGAATCCCCTGCAGTTTTTGAGTCCTATTTCTGACAGAGGAAAAGCAAATTTCAAATCAAATACCATTTCTATTGCAGTGCCCTTCAAAAAAAGGAGGTCACATTGAAATTCACGAGTTTCAACATGTCAGCAAGGGGTAAAACAGAATCACATAATTGTAAACTGGAAATTTTGGTTCTGCATACATAAATATTCCTCTTGACTCCCAGGTTACATTTGTTCACCTTACCCATTCATTCCTGTCACTTGATGAATCACCAGGTCAACTGTGTTTACAAAAATCTGATTGTCAGCTCTCTGAGATATCTGTACCAGTGGCAGCTCAAATGATAAAACAGATTTAGATAATAAAGTGACATTTTTTAATGGAAATTATTGTTAACAAAATAACAAACACAGTGCTAGAATTTAGAACGAATCTGCAAAGCTTAGCACAGAAACAAAGAAGTGATGTATAACTGTAGTGGAAAACTAAGTAAATGAGATACTCTGAGGAAGTTAATACTGGAATGTTATATTTCTTCCCAAAATTTTTTTTCAGAAATGAATTTCTCTCAACACCGTACAAATGGCCCAGACATCTATCGAGTTATTCAGTACATTTGATTAATAAAAAAAACTCTACAGAAGAAGAGAGAATCACTTTACTTGTGCACAATAAGACGATTTTAATTTGAAACATCTGAAGTTTGAGATACTACCCATTTCAATCTTGAAAAAAAACTTTTTTTTTTTATATTAAAGACATACATGTTTTATTGAGATAAATGCACATACTGTATCGTAAGTAACAAAGGACTTGGTTTCATTTTTACCACACTGCTTTCTCATATAGCTGGGACTCATTCAGATGTTGCTGTTTCTTTCTATTGCATGTGACTCGTTCTTTCTAGGTTTGGTAGAAACTGGCATTCTAATTACTGCACAAATTGGATCATGACAACTCATTTATATTTTAAATTATAAGCAGGGGCAATATAACCTATTGGTGGGGAAGATAAAGTTTAAAAAAATTGCTACAACAAAGAAATCTATTTAGTTATTGTCCTATCAGAGAGACAAATTACAAATGTCAGATAAACAAGAGATGGATCTTCTCATGCCTGTTTAATACAAGTGCTGGGTTGTTACGATGACTGGTTCTGTGAGAGTGGAGCAAGAGCACTTCCTAGTCATCTCACAGTTTCCCCACATGTATTCTTTTTAAAGTAGGGCAGTGTGTCACCCTGGCTCCTACTGTGTACTGAAAAGTTTGTATTGGATTTGATGGGACCGAGGGCAAAAGAGTTGGTCCTAAGAGTTCTTCTTAAAAAGACTACTTCAGCCTCAAGCTCGATAGTGCCATAATATGCAGATATGCTGTAGTATAAGGGGACTCATAAAGCTCCCTTCCCATATGGGAGCTATGAGGTTTTTTTATGCCAGAGTAATACAATGGTATCAATGATTTAAACTTGTGGTTCTGTCATTGCCCTGCCTTGATTACATCAGAATTTTTGAGGGAAGGGAGGACATACAGGTATAGGAACTGCAAATTCATAACTGGATTGTGCTAGAAATAGAGAGCAGTGGTTTGTGGGAAATACATATATATAAAAAAACCTCATCTTTTTGATGTATTTGTGTGAACGCTGCATTGAGACCTCAGAAGTAGATTTCCTCTTTAGCTCTGTCTGGAATTTCCAAACTGTACCATAAGAGTAAGGGGTCTGACTTGACTGTCAAGAAGAGACTTTTTCTTTTTTTTTTTTTTTTTTTTTTTTTTTTTTTTTTTTTTCATGTGGTCTCTCTGCTTTCTCTCCTTCAAGAGTTAGTTGGAAAGCACTGTATACTAATACAGTGCTACAAAATACTGGCAGGCCTGTAACAACCACAGAACTGGCAATCGCAGCACACTCCATGTATGTGAGGAGGGTAGGTGAGCTCCTGGCCTCTAGGCTATGTTCCCCTCCACATCTGGGTGGATAGATTTTGATCTTTGCTCCTTGAGAGAAGGACCTATCTTGGGTGCTGTGCTATCCCTACCTTGAGGTTCATAAAGGAATTTTACCTTTTATATGTGGCCATGTTGTGCAGGAAGAGTCTTCTTCCAATGCAGGCAGGAGGTTGGAAAGTAACATTCTGATTGTGATACTGTCACGCATAACACTGATCCAGTTTCAGGATAAAACTATACAGTGATTCAGGAGGAAACATTTCCCAAGTCCTGGTAAAAGTGAGCTAAGGCTTCTTATCATTGATACTGCAAGGAAATGATCCTCTGCATTGGCCTTTTTCTGTGCAAGGAGGGTAAGAGGATCCCAAGTTTGTGTTTAGAGGCAGCTTTGGAAAATCATTACCACAGAAATCATTCAAGAAGAATCATGGCCTAACTGATAAGATGCAGTCAGGTGCCTGCACAAATTAAATTAATATTTTTTTATCCTGATTGAAGCATAGTGCTTATCTTCTTTCATGTCTGCAACAGCAGTACTTTCCTGCAAACCTTTATTGCAAGACAGTAAAGGAAAGATATAAACATCCTTTATTACATTGTTGTTTTTTTTTTTAATGGAAGAGAAAAAACAGCATGCCAGATGAGGTGAGTGCTGTGGCATTAACAAATGGAGAACTGCAATTACTCACATGTTCATGCAAGTGACAGATAATAAAAGACCCTAAGCAGTGCTGAATTTAGCATTTTGTAATATCTATAATTTATAGGAGCTCAACATTTCAATCATTTCTGCATATTAAGCTTTATTTTTCAAACTGGCAAGACTCTGACCTTTTGAGAGTAGCAAACAACAAAAAAAAAGTTTCTCCTTCAGACCAGGAGTCAAAAACTGAAGACTATGAGCCTGATCCAAATCCCATTGAAAACAATTTTCCATTTAACTTAAATGGCAAGTTTTGTTCTCAGTTACACCAGCACTAAATAAAACATAATTCCATTGGCATCAAGATTTGACCTATTTAGCTCTAATAATAAAGCCTTTTAGCAGAAGGCTTTGTGTTGATTACATCTAAGAGAAATCTAACCCAAAGCATTGACCTTGTCCCTTTACATTACAATTAAATGGAATTATTTTACTATAGTTTTGTCCACATAATCTGTGCATATTAATCTATAAAGTATATCTAACATAAGATAAGGCAGAGATAAGGCAAAAGTGGTGCAGAAACGTACAATGATAAATAATGGAAAGTGATGGGATTGAAAGAGCTCCTCAGTGAACAGCTTGCTCCTTTTCATTAGCATCAGCACAGCAGAGTAGTAAAAGGGATCTCTATAGATCAAGGGTGCTGAATCAACAAACTCTTGCAAGGGAGCAACTCTCAAGACAAAGACTTGGAAACAATTCTCACTGTCTAGCCTATATGGGTCCCAGGCCAACTTTACTGTTCCCCATGAAAAAAGGTCTTTGTAATTTCATTCCCTTTGCTTTCATTCCCTTTGAGAGAAAATAACACTCAAATTATTGTCTCTCTCGTTGTCTGCCTTGCTCAGTCCAAAAACTTTGTTTAGCTGAACTCACTCAGACTGTCCCCCTTTCCCAGCTGAGCCAGTACAAGCAACCAGAATAAGGCAGTCATCTTATTTGCTCTTTAACTAAAGAGAACAGACATAATCCATCACTGCTCCTGTTAGCATGATCTTCGCTCTATTGTAGCACAAATAAGAAATAGAGATACTGTTATTGTAAGATACTGTTACTGGGACACCAGTGTCTGTGTTAATAGCATACACAGCACTGTATGCTGAGGTGCACTGCCTTGCTTCTCTGAAGGATACGGAAACCCACTCTACTTCATTTTAGAGTTTGGTGGTGAACACAAATTTAAAAACAGATTGTTTTGCCCCTGAGAAAACCTGTTATGCTAAAGGTCCTGTGTAACATGCAAGATTTTTAAACACTGCTTTTGTAGTTACAAAACTGGAAAGGAGGAAAAAGACAAATTTGCATATCAGCTATGTAACAGAATACAGCTATTGTTTTTTTGACCCAGTTTCAGTCCAATTAAAAGTTCCTGTGAGGTCATGATCTAATTGCTACTTTCTGATAATTCAGAGAAACATTACAGGCAGGAAAAGCTGTGCTTGACTTCTGCATCAAAGCTGAAAAATAGGAGATTATTATTCTTTTCCTGTGGGAATAGTCCATTGTGTAAAGAAGTAAGAGTTCCTTATTTTTATTTAGTGGCCTGCTGGACAGATCAGCACCTTGTGTTGGAATCTATTGCTCAAAAGTGCTCTCTTTCCCTATATATCAGCTCTCAGGGGTGAATTTGTGGTCGAGTTTGCCAGAGAACACAAGCTGCTGCTATATGCCTTTCCTTGAGTTCACCTGTGTTTTGTTCTGAAGTCAGTCTAAGGAGATTTAGATAGTAACAGGACTTGGTTCTGTTCATGAGGTGCTCCTGATTGAGGTATGGCTCATTAAATGTTCAGTGTTTTCTTTATAAAATGTTCATAATTGACAAATCTCTAGAAGAACCAAGTCCTTAGCAAAATATTCCTACAAAATTAAAGACTCTTTAAAAATACCTGCGACAGAAGCATTTTTTTCCTCCAGCATTAGCTCTCAGCATTTCTCTTTCATATGATATGTGCTATAGGACTCTGAATATATAAATGGGCCTTAGTTTTTTTGGATTGCTTAACTGTATACCCCTTCCTCCCACTTCCCTCAGAGAATTCAGTTTATGCTATTAGAATAGTGATACAGGTCTGAAATATGAACAACGTTATTTTAAAAAGAGACAAAATAGCATAAGTAAACTTGTTTTCAAAATATCTTTAGTTTAATTATTAAAGTCTCGAGCTGCTTTCAGCAAAATGGACATACTGACAGATTATGTTGAAACTACAGGAAAAATCATTGATTGATGATACTTTGTATGTGTTCCCATCTTTCTAGGCTTCACATTTAAGAGCTCAGCTTGTTTCACAAATGTACCATTTCAGACTGATTGGATGCCAAAGGAGAGCTACATGTCATTGTGCTTTCAGGATTGAGATTGATTGATTGAAGAAGTCAGGAAGAAACCATCAGGCCCAGCAGGTACCACAAAAGTGCCCACAGCTGCCGGGAATCAAACTGCAGAGAAATCAGGTGATTTCAGAGTGTGTAGTGGGGAGCTGATGGGGATGAAGAAATTACATGGCAGAGGTCTTTTCGTTGCGCTTTCTTAGCTTAAGGAACCTGGATACAAGAAATATTGTGCTCTTTGTTCACACAGTAGCAGCTCAAAAGGAAATATTCAATAAAAGGCTATAGTGTAGCAATATATGAAAGCCAATGCAAATAAATTATCTTGTCATGACTCAGGATTGTCCACATTGCCACAGGTGGTAAAATTATTAGCTACAGAGTTCCCAGTTGTACTCCAAAAACCTTACACTTTCATGGCTCAGAAAAAAAGTATGCAGGGTTTTGCTATTGAATCGCCTTATATCTGTAATCACTTAAAATGTACCATTTTGTAATGTGAGGCTTTGAATGAACTCAACATGCACAAAAGAAAATTTGCTCTTTTCTTGAATCTTCTGTCAGCTACAGAAATACAAAAGATGCCTTGGGTCACAATAGGGTGCATCCCTGCTTGGCTGATTCAAGTGACATATGGAAAGAACAGCCAGATATTTGGATATGGAGAAAGGACCACTACATTCTGAGATACATTTTCTTAGCATGATTTAGAGCATCTACAGTAGTATGAAGAAGAATATTTCTCACTAACTTCTGCACCCAATTGCAGGAAGAAATACTAATGAATACAGTGAGAAATGAAAGAAAAGATGACTACCATCAGTATGTCAGAGCATCTTGGCATTCTCCAGCTGCATGTCAGTGAAGTATAACTGTGCTATTGTGTTAGCCAGCTGCTGGCCAGACCTTTGAGCAGTCTCATTGGCTAATCAGTGTAGGCTAATAAGTAGGTTAGAAGAGTTGCATAGATGTAACTTGTATAGATTTCTTCTAGTGCATAAATGCAGATTTGATCCAGGACTGTTGTAAGGGAAAAATGCTGCCAGCAGGTCATAAGTCAAAGGAGTCTCCCAATGGCTATGTTACTAATAACACTTCTGTAGCTGTTACTCCTTAGTGATATGAAGAGCACTTCTAAACGGGTTGCAATATCTAGAGGCAATGCTTTCATTTTTTTCCCTTCCAGAGTGCCTAAAATATCCAGTACCTGTAACAAACACATTTTACTGTACAAGTGTTGGTATTGTGAGAACATTTTTTCTATTATTCTTGATCTTAGTCTTGAGTATTCTTGAGTATTTTATTGTAGACTTGTAGAGTCTATGTAACTGCTTAATATATCATTATACAAAGCACAACTAATGCTTAAATTCCCAGTCATTTAAAAAAAAAAAAAAAAAGGGGGCACTTCTACAACCTAAAAGCAAAATAGTGGAACATCTTACAGGATCTTAATCTTTAATCTGAATCCCTGTGTACAGCAGGTAGGCTTCCTATCCTATACACAGAAAGGGTTTGGGTTGTCACAAGCAAGGCTCACTTGCCAAGGACAAAGCCACACTGATGCAAGCAGCAGGAGCTGTATAGGAGGCTCTGTTAGCTAAATCTCTCAGCTTTCCCTCAAGACATGCTTCTAACTGCTTCCCTGCTCATTTCCTCCAGGTGCTGCACTCCCTCACCTATTCAATCAAGCTAGGATATACCTTTATTCTTTATTTGTTTTAAGAACAGAGCCAGGCATCCTGGAGTTATTTTCTAGCATTGCTAGCAAGAGGAATTATTTTCTACCATTTTCTTTGAAGATCCCTTTTATTGCACAGTGTTCATAGCAAATGTTCATTTTTCTGAAAGCAGCTTGAGGCTTTAATAATTAAACTAAAGATATTTTGAAAACAAGTTTACTTATGCTATTTTGTCTCCTTTTTTAATAACGTTATTCATATTTCAGCACAGTTAGCAAGTTGGATCTCAGCTTATCTGCATCAGGATGGATTCACTGATACCAAATTTAGAAAAGGACGTGCAGGTGTAGATGACTTGTCTGCCTTCCAGTAAGGATTCAGTGGGATAGATTAAGGCTGCCTCAAAGTAAAACTACTGGGATTGTGTTACTGCTGGTTCTAGCAATATTGTATCCTCCTGTTAATGGCTTTAGCTGGTATAGGCCCCTGACCTAATGTTAAGGTGATGGGTTAGGTTTAGGATCTCCTGGCTTTCAGTGGATACCTGTGTTCAAGAAGGACTGATGGTTTAAGACTAGCACCAACGCAGACCTTGTCGCTATATTTAAGCCATCTGTATGCTATGAGTGATGAACTTCATGATGCAGAAAGATTTCAGACTAGAAGGGGCTATTGGTTTTAGATTAAATGGGGTGTAGAAGGGTCTCTGAATTAAGGACAGGGGTCATGATTGAGAGGTCACATGGTGGGACAGTAAGCCCATAAAAGCAAGTGTGTAAAGCTGTGTTTTGGGAAGGACAGTGAAGCTGAGTTTGAAATGTGCCCATGCTGTTTACATCTAAATGTGACTCCAGCACAGCAAGGGCTGCTGGTTCAATACCTGCTCTGCTTGTTGCAGGCAAATATGCATGAGGTCAAGATGGGCTTTGCTACTGTCAAGCTACATTCTGGAGTAAAGCTAGCTACTTGGTTACAGTTGAAGTTAGGTTGGCAGACAGTACTCATTTTCCATAGAATTAGACTGCTAATCAAGGACAGTGCAGGCTGGTTCTCCAATGGCTCCCAGTGTCTGATAGCAGCATCCAGCTGTCTGTATTGCTCCTTTCCGAGAGCTCATGAGCTCAGCCTAGTGCTGTGGGAGAGCTGGAAGCCTAAACTAGCTCTTCAGCAAGCCAGACTAAGGAGTTTCCTCTTTTATGCTTGAGAATTTCACCTTGCATCTGGAAAACCACAAGCACTTTTATCCTAGAGTTCTGTGTTCCTAATGTATTCCTCTCCAAGGTAGCAGAGCCATCCTTCCAGTAGCAAATGTAGCCAAGGACTTGGGTCATTGGGTCACCCTCCGTTAAAGAAAGTTCCTTCTCCTCTACCCCAGCAAATGTTGCCCACAACCATAAAATTCAAATCCTCATTGCAAACCAAAGAGAATAAACGAAAGGCACAATTGTGCCTTACTCTTTTGTCAAAGATACCTGGCAAAGATAACTGTCAAAGAGCTGGTATGAAGGCCCCAGCTTTATTTTTTCCTCTTTCCAATACTAAAAAAAAAAAATGGAGAGCAAACAGAAAAACACAGGAAGGATTAATTTTACTCATGTATTCAGTTATTTGGGCCTGCCAATATGTTGTTTCTATCCTTCCATCGAGTGCCTTCCATCGAGGCGAAAAGTGAATAAGGCTATAAAATGCCCTCCCCCCATAGAATCTTTATGCCTCCTCTAAGTAGCATGGCAATGTATTCTCTAAATTATCTTAAGGTACTTGGAATCAAAATAATGGTATCTCTTGCTCTGCTTTCCTGAGTATATTAATTTTCATTTTATAGTGCTGTCCTTTGTAGCACTCTTTGAAACAGATAAACAAGTAAAAATTTTCTCTAGTTTATCAATTTTGGTATCTTAGTAAAATAAATTTAGATTCTTAAATCAATTGGAACATCATGCCAACTATAGAAATATAAACTGCTTAGCATACAGATAAGTGTACCATAAATTGAGGGAGAGCTCTAAGGGGTCTCATGTCAAAGGAGGAGATTTTGTACTTTTCTTTCCTAGCTAGCTATGTCATTTCTACGGGCTGATGGAATTAACTCCCTGGGCATACACATGAGGAGACTCAGGTGTGTTGTTTGTTCTAGCAAATATACAAGCAAGCAGAGCTAATAGCCTGTGTATAAGAGAGTGACCACCTGTGTTACATTTCTTTCTGGCAACTGGTAAAAAATGAAAGAGCTTTATGCTTCTGGTTCTTTGAGGGAAAGAAGTATTAAATACCTGTTGTTCTTCTCTTTCTCACCACAAAATAAAAGTCTGGTTGACTTTCTCCTTCTCTTAACCATTAGAGCAGAGAAAGAAGATGCCTACATCCTTTGATTGCTGACAGGATATAGTTCTTGTACAGCAGTAGTTACCTAATGTACTTAACTGTTTCCACCAGATGACCATTTGAGGACGAAAACTTCCCTTTATGTTAAGTAAGCGATCTGGTTCTTTAGTTTCCAGTGTTCTCTTTCATTTAACTGCATTGCTAACAGGGAGGAAAAACTGCTAGCTTATGCAAAGTAATAATGAATTCTAAAGGGAGATGCTAACCCTTTAGGGGTTGTTGTTAGGAATGTGTTTCCCCAGGTTCTTTTCCAGATAAAAGGAATGCTTAAACAGGAAACAAAGCAGAGGAGACCTGGCTCTAGCTTTTTTTTTAAGTTGTAAAATGCAGTGGTTACTCTTAAGAGTAGAATGAACTATCCCTATCTCTTCTCTTTGTAGCTAGAGAAATTTTCCATCACTGGAAGAAACAGACATCTTAATTCTATGACAGCTGTTCATGAGCTATATATGGTTATCGTGAATTCAGAAGTAGCTTAGGATGAGATTCTTGAAATGGTTACTATCTCTGTGGAGCTTTATGTTTCTGGAATAGGTAAACACTGGTTAGTCTGTTAGGCTATTCACATGTATAAGTTCATGTGCTGTTATAATGATAATGTAAAACTAGTGACTTTTTGTCTTGGTTGTTCTCTTTAATTCTCTTTAAAGTTCTCTAACTTTAATTATATAGTTCAGATGGCTGAAAAGTAATGACCTTGGTCTTCATCACAGTCTTGGTAATCAAGCTGTTTTCTATCTTTCTGCTTTTCATATGTCTTTTTGTGTGGTGTAGGTGAATTAGAAAATTCACAAAGAAAGCAATTTTCCCAGAATGTGAAACTGTATGCTACCTGATAATATCTTACTGCAAAATGAAGGCTAGGGAGTTGAAGTCTATTGTGGAAAACTCCATGGTCTGTTAAGAAACATGGGGTTTTCACTTGGAACAAAAGAAACAGAGAGAGAAGCAAGACAGAGATTACAATTTAACTTTCTTAAAAATTTTGGTGAACTTAGAGGTTTTCTGCCTCTTCAGGACTCTTGTTGCTCTTGTTTTTCCAGAGAGAGAGATAATGTTCATTTTTCAGAGAATAAAAAGTTTAAATACAGTGTGATGAAGGCTTCTGAAATTCTGAAAAGCTGAAAGCTTATTTAGTACTTTAGAATCCAAGCTTTGCCTTTTCTACTCCTCAGAATGCCTCTCAAATTTCTCTAGCTATACTTTCTGGCAAGTCTGTGTTTGATGATTAGAAAGGGGAAGTATTACTATAATTTGCATTGTAGCATTTTGCCACTTCAGTGTTTCTAAAACAGCTCGCATCATTTATTTTACAGTTGGGTTAGCATTGACTGGGAATATAAAGCAATAACATTGTGGCTTGCTGCCAGACAAAGAAGATATTAGGAAAAGCAAATGTGGAAATGTAGTAAATGTAAAGGGTTGCTGCAATAAATTCAGCTACTGTACATTGTAGGCAACAAATGTTCTTTCATTTTTAATGACTTTTGAGTCTGCAGCATTTATAAGATTGAGCAACTTCTAGCTCACTGTTGAAAGTGGCAACAGCTGAACATCAGGGTGATACAGGCTACTCCAGTAAGCTTGGCATTAATCAACTATATGGATTTAAAGCACCTCAGGCAGAGCTATGAATGGGTTTGTCTCTCAAGAATAAAATATGTTGTCAAGGTTAGAAATCCACTTAAGGTAATGGAATTGTCTAAAACTTGGCATAGCTGCTTTCCTTGTGTTTCAGAAGTTTAAAGGTATTCCTTAATAGAAGAAAAAATAATAAAATAACCCTTGTATAGTAAAAAGGTTAATTTTTTAAGCATGCATACATATATACATATATTTACATGCTTATAGTCTATTTTGTAGCAGCAACCACTTTATTTATATAAATTAAAATTCAATTTTACTGCTTCTAATATAGGCTCTCCAGGTCAGTAAAGGCAGAGCATAGCTATAAATTGCCAAATTAAATGATACTCTCCAGAATAGAGGAAAGTTTTGAGTTTTGGTGTGAATGCCTTAAGTCAATGTCTTTAGTTGTGCTGTTACACGTTTATTGTAGTCAAAAAGATGTGAGCAGATCCAAATCTCTGATCAGTCACAGGACTGCAATTGAAGTGAAAGCAGGGCGCCATGTCATAATATCAGGTCTCTGAAGGCATGGTATAAACTTTAAAAGGGAGCTGCTCTTGCAAATCTTCATGTTGTGAATACCGTACAATTAAAAACAACAACAAAATCAAACAAATAAAGACCCACACCTGCTGAATTCAGACCTTATTAAACTCAGGGATGTTATGAATGTGACTTCAATTTTTTCCTTCTTGAAACATCATCCTGTTCAGAAGAAGAGAGAAGAGTTGTGTGCTTGCTTTGTTTTTTCTGTAGCCTCTTGCCCGGAAGTGCTTGATAGCAATCAGGCCATAACAATTAAAACTCATTGACTAAAGCTTTTAGGCCTTGAATCAAGGCTAACTTTAATCAAATCAATCTTTTTCTAAGTATTAAAAACAACTTTTGGGGGGCTTTTTTTTCTTCTTTAAATTCCATGAGCAAAATACAAGACTTTAATCAGACAGTGTACCTGTGGAATTGAACATTCTTATAAATTCATATTTTACAATTAGAGCTTTAAAATGAATGAAATTGTATGTTTTCATGAACTATTTTGCTTTCATGAGCTAGTTTGTCTAGTTCTCAAATTGCTCTAATTTCTCACAAATTTTAATTTCCCTCACAAAGATGTTTGTGAGGAAACAACATTGTCAGCATCATACTTCAAAAAATAAATTGATCTCCTATTTAACACTATCCGTATAAACTTTAGGAAATAAGAAAGAGATAATCTTGTTTGTTACAGTAAGATCAACCTGAGATGAGGTTTGCTATCATCAGTTTTCTTTGATGTTTTGCTATATTGATTCTGCATTGCTGACATCCCTGTTCTGAAATTGGTCATATGGGTAGTGTCATTTAAATAAATGACCCCAATATTTCTAAAGTCACTGTCTTAATAGTTATGAATATTTGCAAGAGCAGAGCTGAAGTAACAATTAATACACATTGATGCTGAGATATTAGATCAGATTAGAGGGTACTAATACAGTTTTCAACCAGAGGGTGTTTTGGCATAGCAAAGATAGGTGATGGCCCTTTCTACTCCTTTATAAGGTCATTCAAAAAGCTGGAAGTTAGTCAAATTTGTCAGGAAAGTTAAATGAGTTTAATTAGAAGAAAAGATACTTGAACTGACTTTGCAATTCACTGGAGTCGTTTGATTTAACTCTCTGAAAGATAGAGTATCTTCCATGGTGGAGTTGCATAGTGTCTGTGATCTGTGGTGGTGGTCTTTGCAGTGAATCTGCATAGCTTGCAGACCGCTCCTCTCCAAAGCCCTGAAAGGCCTGCCATGTAGGTATAAACCCTAAATATAATAGTAATCTTGCTCCAGAGCTGCAGAACCTGCATTTTTTTTTTTTTATTTTTAATGCTCATGTGTGTTCTGCAGGACACTCTTTTTCAAATAGCAAATTTGTGACATATCCGCTACAGAACTTTGAAGAGGGACAAGGGACTGGAGATGCTAATGTTGGTGCCGATGCTTTGCTTTCTTAACTGCCTGGTTGTGTGTCTTCTTTAAGCCCAGAAAATACTTTCCACCTCTGTAGATTTATAGAGATCATGAGGACATTAACTCCTTTTGGAGCACTGAGTGAAGAGCTTCTGGTGCTGCGTGAGTTGAGATATTGCTGGCTGGTTTCCCGATAGTTGTGTGTTAGTTGCACTTCATATCTCTTATTTCCCTTTAGCTCACATTTCTAAGTCTCAGAAGTATTGCAATGCTTATGCAAAGTACTGCACAACAAAGGAACTCTGTCTAGGTAGACTTATTGGCCCAGTGTATCCAGAGACCCAAGCCTGATGATCTTAGCAGGTTTTTTGGCAGTATTCTCTATGGCTACAGTAATAGTATCTACTTTTCATATGTCACTTGTAGGAGCAAAAGTTTTTTCTTAGCTTTAGTGTTCCCAGTATTTAAATTTTGATGTTTCTGGTTTTTCTTGTTATAAAAAAACGTGTGCAGAAGCAAGCTTTCAAGAAAAATGTACATATTGACCTTGTTCAGGAGTTTTTTGGAATGCCAACTCATTGGGATGCGCAAGGTCGACATGCCAGTTATGGTTAAAAGGCTTGAATGGCTGGACGTTGTTATACACTGATTTAATGGAAGATTTTATTCTCTAGCCACAGAAAAGATTATAAAGAGGACATTATTATTACTCAGCTTGCTATGTATTAAACTTTAGTGCATTGTTATTATTATTCAATGCAATACCTTATAAGCCATGTAGTAAGTGTCCTAGTGATCCTAGTGATTTAATATTTATTCATTGTCATGTGGGCTGAACAACTTGTTCATGTATCTGTGCCTGTAAGATGTTAATATAATACAGTTCAGCTGTAATGAAACTCATTATTTATGCTCCCTATGAATTTAAGTCAATTATAGTCATGGGTCACTGCAATTTGCACTTTTAATTTGCATTTGCAATTCTCTTATTGATGTAATCTTTGGTCACTAAATCAATATTACTAGACTATTGTCATTATCCTTAAAATTTGTTAATCACTAGGCCAGTACAGCTGGAAGAAGTCTTCAGGAGGCTTAAGGTGGTCCACTCACTACAGTGGTAACTCTGTTAAATTAAAGGATTTTCTAGATGAACTCAATCCAATGCATAAAATTTGGAAAAATAGCAAATGTAAATGCTTTGAAATGCACATTAAATTGATGAGTTTGGCAGAGGAGAGCTGGACAGCAGTTAATCTTGTACAATATGACTTAAAAAGAGCAATAGGGTTATTGAAGGGCCATGGAAATTTATTACTAGCATATACTGTAACTTTGACTTTGCTCAGATAAGTTTTTCTGCTGAATTTATGTGTATGGGAGGAAATGTACCATAGTAATGAAAAAGCATTTTTGGGTCAGTTTTTATATCCTATTTTGCAGAGCTACCTCAGCTTACTGTCTGCAAATGGAACATGTGCAGAATTCCCTTGTGCCTCTGCCTCTGGTACTATGTAGAGCTGAGTTACCGAGTTACAGGTTGTCCTGCCTCTCCTGTACTCTCTTTTATCACAGCACTTACAGAATCCAAAGGGACAGAGCACAGAGAGAGAAATACATGGAAAGCCACAAATAGAATGTGGAAAATATTGTGATTTATAAAATAGAAGCAAGGAGATATATCCAAGAGATGCTTTCAAATTGAAAAGGAATGAGAAGAAATAAAGAACTGAAGAAAAGGAAAAGAGCTAGACAGAGGAAGACAGGAAAGATAAGCAGATTGTAACCCCATAGGTCCTTTCTGACTTAACTGAATTTTTTCTCTGAACATTTCAAGCATTTACAATTTACAACTTCTCCTTCTGGTATTTTTTTTAAGGTATTTTTTTTAATTATTATTTTTGTGCTTATAACTGTTGAATTCTGTTGCTTCGTAGCAATTCTTCAGGAATTGTGTGACTGTATGGCATTCACCTGGTTATATTTGTAGCTGATGGGTCACCCCGAATCCCATGCAATGGATATTCACATGCAAGTCTACTGCAGTCACGTTTTCAAAGTTTCTGGTGGAGAGTAGTATTGGACTGTCACAGAATGTTTTTAAGTGGTGGATTTCTAGAGAGGTTGTGTTATCTCAGGGTTTGTTCAGAGAAGTTCCTGCACTTAAGGAGGTTGTCACTGGCTCAGATTTGTAAAGCTGTAGGTTGATGTGATGGCAACCTGACTCCTGGCGCAGGCATGGAGTGGACTGAGAAGAAGTGGGTGAGGTAGCTTGGGCAGAGCTGGTGGCAAAGAGATTGGACACAGGGTAGATGTGTGGAGAATATAGCATCATGGAATTGAGCTGCCGGGAAGCAGGCACGCTTCTGTCCATGTCTGAGAGCAAGCAATAATTTTCAGCACAGTGAGGTTTTATATTGCAAAGGAGCGCAGTTCACAGTTACTTGGGCAGATTTCTTAGTTGGAAGTGCAGTGGAAATGATGTTCAATATTAGCTGTCCCAAACTCTATTTCTTGGTATGAACTGTCAGAAAATGTAATACTTTCAGAGTATTTTGGAACACCAGTTAAGATCTGTGAAATCTTGAAAGAGAAAGTCGGAGAACTCTTGCTGTGGGAAGCAGTTCAGAAATGATTACTTTGGTAACTGTGAACTAGTTTTAAATTTGTTTAACTTTTGTTTGTATGTGTGTGAGAGATAGAGTTAAAGCTAAGTCTTGTGGGGTACCACCATTTGGAAAGGAAAAGAGGGGATATATTTGAAATTTTCAATAGCAATTGTGAAACTGTTTAAAAATCTTCTGTTTAAAAAACAAATGGAGAAGGCTCATAATGAATTCTCTTGAAGGTATTTAACATTTTCAGTACATAGTGAATTAGGGATTGATAGTTTACTAGAAAGTTTCATGTGAGTATAGTTTAATACGTTATAATTGAGACTAACAAGACACACTTTCAATATTTGATCTACATTTTTAATCACACAGCCAATAGATCTTGCAGGAGGGAAATAGAATATATAATGGTCATCTTGTATTTGTTATTCACTACACCAAAAAATGACTACAATTAGTTAGAAAATCAGATTTACCAGAGCTATATCTGTATAGAATTTTCAACCACTTGAGAGTCTGTTTTTTAACAACTGGAAGAAAAAAAAGAGGTTTTATACTGATGTTTCACAGAAATGCAAAAGGCAGAGTAAAATCATTGTCTGTTTTCAGCACTGACAATATAAATATTCTTATTCTTGCAAAAACTTTGCTGCTTTCTGTTTGAGTATATGCATATATATATATATATCTAACTACTGATACCATAAGAGTGGCTCTTCGTATCTCTCAGATGCTCACATCTAAGGGGCAGACCTTACAAACACTCATTGCATACGAGCACTTAGTAGGTACTACACTTGCTCCCAGGAATAGTTCAATTAAGTGAAAGAGCATATTGGATCAGCTCCAAGACCCATTAAATCAACTGAAGTGCTTCCCTTGACTTCAATGAAAGCTGGATACAAGTCATTATCTCTCTAGCTCTCCAAAAGTACCATCACTTACATCGAATACATGTACCTAAATTCAATTAAAAATAGAATAAAATGTCCCAGTATTTACAAGACACTAAAATGTCTCTTCATACCAGGTAAGAAAGCAAATGTGATGAGATTCTGTATCTTAGAAAATATTTGGCTCCTCTGTTATAAGATCTAATATAAAAAACACATAGTACAGCAAATGATGGAAGAGGGTGATAGATAAAGAGCTGATTTAAATTTATCAGAATGGATGTCACTCAGGTCTCACTTATTTGCAATGTCTGTTCATAAGACTTTCATTTTCATACTGACTCTAATTTAGATTCATTAGCTTGAAAGTTTTTAAAGAATTATAATGAATTGTTCATCAAAACAGTTAATTGCTTTCACATTTCTGAATTCAATATAGTAAGCAAGGCTGGAGTAGAAGTATTTCTGTATTCCCATTATCGATGCCTAGGAAATAGTTTAATTGCTTCTTTTCTTAAGGATTTTTCTCATGCTGAGCTATTGCATGTGAATAAAAAATGCATGTGTTAGTGCAATATTTGTTATAACTAGGTACACAGCTCTTCAGAGCTTTCGCAGTAAATTCTCTAAGAAGATACCTTAAAGAATTATTCCTTGTAATCCATCATCTGCTAAAAGAAATCTCTGTGTATTATTGAAATGATGCATAAAAAGATTTTAATTGGCCAGTTACTCATGACTGTGTCAGGTCTTGCTAAAAGGGAAGGCTTTGTCATCCCTTTGTAACAGTTACTCTGAAAAAACAAGCAATGTTACTTTACTCTCTGCTATTGCTAAAGAATTTGGGTTGTATCCTATACTGGGTGACAGTTTTTCTTCCACTACAGTCAATAAAGGCCACAACTTAAAATGTTTTTCTGGATCATATTAATTCTTGAAATTAACTCTTGGTGAAGAGATGGCCAATTATCAGTAACAAGTGATATCTAAAAGAATCACCTCCATGATATAAAATACGTAATAAGCGGCAATAAAAATTAATGGGGATATTAAAGCAACTTTTTCAGACTTCTTGCTAGCACAACTCAGATATCTCAGGAAAGCCGAATATCTTTTCTGACACACTTGGGTTTAACAATTTCGTTTCATCTAGGTATTACAGAGAGGAATGGAATCAGGTTGACAAAGTGCAGGTACAGTGCTGTCAGCGGTATTGCAAAATCATCCCAATTATAAGGACCCAAACTGTGAGCTCCACAAATAGTTCAGCAAAACATTTACTAGTGAAGTGCTGTAGCTCAAGAAGAATGAGAGAAAAGAGAATTTGACAACTCCTTCAAACTAGTATTTCAGCTGATAGTAACAAACACATGCAGTATAGACTGAGAGCTGATGATCAGGTGGTTAGCTTTAATACTAATCCAATAGTTGCATTGTGTTTACAGAGTAGCAAGTATTTCCAGTAAATAGATAGTTTTACAAAGTTCAGCCTGTCATTCTGTTTGCAAATTATTCAGGTGTGTTCATAATGTTGTTGGCTCTATTACTTAGATTTATTTCCTCAATGACATCTGCAAGTGGATCTTGATCTCCAAACTTCTCATTGCCATCTTCTTTTAGGTATTTGGCATCCCATGTAATTATACAGGAGGATCCAAATACCTTGGATAACCTTGACTGACTTGAACAATGTTCTGTAACATAACTGAAGCTGTATATCTAGAAATTTGTGTATATGGGAAATTGAAGTTGAATTTCTGGATAGACCTATTTTTGAAAAAAAGATTTAGATTAAGAGCTTGTGATATGACCTAATTTTGAAAGTGAGTTTCATTTCTGGAAAGATGTCCAGATCTGATGCCCCAGTTTTGACTGAAAATGACCAATAATCATTGAAATCTGGAAAACCTGCTTTATAGTAGAGTAAGAACTAGTAATTAATTAATAAGACACATTTCTTTAGTTTATCCAAAAGAGATGATAGACTTCTTTGACAAAAAGCTTTCTTCACATTATTTGTATTTCATGTTATAAAAGTAATCTGATAGAAAACAATTGATCTGAAGAGGGAAACTATGCAGAGAAGACAAGGGTTACAGAATACAAATGACAGCACTGATCTGTTATTGTAATAATTGACACAGGGATTCCATAAGGATTGTGTGTAAGTAGTAAATTCCACTACTAAACTCTTTTTACTGCAGGAGTTACGATTACTTTTTTTTTCCAGTTGCTCGGTTGCTGAATTA
>VZSV01000279.1:403233-417374 GCA_013398735.1 Nothocercus julius
AGATATGTGGAATTCTGCTACAGTTACAGCATGGAATTCTGCTACAGTTACAGCATGGAATTCTGCTACAGTTACAGCATAGCAGCAGGTGAATTGAAATGTCCCTTCCATCTTTCCTTCCATGCATTTTTACTGCCTTTCATGGAAAAACAAATTGTGTAAAAGAACATATTTGTTGACATATATTATGCCGAGGAGATGGGAAGATTTCTCATGCAAAATGTCATTTAACATACAAGCCCAGAAGAAACTTGAGATAATTGCTAAGAGCAATTGGTCAGGGGAAGGTGTTA
Source organism: Nothocercus julius (assembly GCA_013398735.1). Taxonomy (NCBI): domain Eukaryota; kingdom Metazoa; phylum Chordata; class Aves; order Tinamiformes; family Tinamidae; genus Nothocercus; species Nothocercus julius. The sequence continues at coordinate 403,527 of VZSV01000279.1, forward strand.
CATATCTATGGTGTAAAAAAAGCACATGCAAGTAAAATTTTATTCTTATTGAGTTTTAAAGGAAAGAGAACCTGGGCATTTGCCTTCAAGTAACTTACTAAATTAAGTAAAATATGTTTGCTTTCTTAGTATAAGCATAAGAAAAAGCTGTGTAATTTCTTTTTTGCAAAACTGACTCTTCAAATAAATGAAAATAACCCATTTATGTTTAAATAATTTGCTTTATTTTAAAAATGCTTTCTTCTGTCTTCAAAAACTCCACATTCAGCAGCAAATCAAATTTCTGCAGTAAAGAACCTACCTATTTTCTTCTATTAATTTTTCTGCCTCTAGGCTTTAAGAACATATTTAAGTTAATAAAGAAATATTTAAATCTGTAAGTCTTTTAAAAAAGATTTCCAAGCATTCCGTACACATTAGGTATTTCAAGCAGTGTTTGCTGCCAGCATATAATCATAACTCATGTAAGTGAAGGCAATAAGCAGCTTTACTTTTCTCACTTCTTTAAGAAAAGAAAACAATGATCATTTTAAATTTGGATTCTGAGAGTTTTCCATTGCTGAATTGGAAAAGTCAATGTTTCCAGCAAGTTCTTCCATTGACTTCACACTGTCAGACCTGAGGTTAGACTACCTACTAATTTCTGGATGGATAGATGTCCTTCTTCAGTCAGTATAGGGGACAGCTTATTTTATTCTAAGATTATTAGATTGTGTGATTTTTTCATCTAGTATTAACAGTTATCTTCGATTTTGTGTAAATCTGTAATTTCCCATTATGGAGCTACTAATTTCTTTCTTAAGGCAATCTGATTAAATGTTCATCTTTGATACATTCTTTGACAGTTCTTAATAAGAGGATCTCCAACTTAAACTTAACTAAATTATTTTAATAGTAGCCAAGTTAGCTAATTGACATTTACCTTTGCCACTATTTATTTGCTGGCTAGCAAGGACTGATGATAGCATTTCATGAGAGAGTTGTTGCATTTGCAAGCCTTGGTGCATGAGGCAGCTGGAGAGCAGAGGATCCAAGGTCCAGCTACAGGGCAGACTGGGTTCCTAAGGTGGCTTCTCAAAGGGACCTTCTATGCATGAGGCAGGCCTGGGATCATGGAGCTGCAGCTGCTTCGCCTCTATCGAGTTACCCCATTCAACAACCCCAGTGCCTTCCACCTCCGATCAGCTGACATTCTTGTATGCCTAGTTTGTTAGCATCTCCCCAGATAGCTTTCGTTTGCATTGATTTAGCCTGGAGATCCCACTTTAGTTAGCAACAATCAGGTAAGCAACTCTTAAAGTACTGATGATCAGAATCTATACATCTAGGAAAAAGTTTCTTTTCCCATACATTCCTTCCCCTCTGCCCCACACCTCCTTCACTAACTCTGCAGTTTATTTATTCCATTAGCAATGAAAATCGTACTCAAGATAATTAATTTAATTCTTGATACACATACTTGAACAAGACGTTTACCAGATAAACCTACAGATTTCTACCAGAAATTCTTAGGAAAAATTCTCCTTTTCTTGGAGTTCCTATGTTCCAGATACTAAGGCTATAAGCAGCTTTGTCTACTCAAGCAGGGCCTCATCTCCTTATGTTTATGTCTCTCTCTGTCCTAATACTCTTTTATACATTCCAGCATGTGCTGGATCTGTCTGCAAAAGAAAAACAAATTAAGGAAGGCCATTTACTTAGTTTTAAAAACAAATCCTACAATATGACTTTTTTTAGGAAATACGTATACAAAGATATAATAATAAACATTTATTCTGTACCCATTTGGAAAATTGCTGGATGCTGATACATTTACATAAGCATTCATGCCATTCACATGAGCAATGGACTTAATCATAAAACTGAAAAAGCTGATTTAGTCCTGGAAATAGAAATCTGTAGTCTTCTACTTGCAGAAAGATTGACTAGGATTTGCATAGTTCATAACAAAATAAGATACTGTCTAAAAAATCTTTCTTTCTTCCTGGAAAGCAGAGGTGGATGCACATTTTGAAGTCAAATGACAATGTTTTATTAAAAAGATATGATTTGCATGTTTTAATATTGATGAAGCTATTTTTGGTTCTGTTACATAAAATCATTACGTATCAGAATATGCAATTCAAAACTCTACTAAACTGTGAGGAAAACCAGCTTTGTTTGTACCTATTAGTATTATCTTAAGTAAGTCCACATGTATGCAGACATTCTCTTCCACATAGAGATATGTGAAACAGGAATACTTGTAAATCATGTAGAGTAAGTATAACTATGCGAAGAAGGCATAAGGGTAAACTGGCAGCAAATGCCTAGCAGAAAAATTTCCTGACCAGGGAATTCCTACTGGTGATAAGACACTGGTCTGAACTGACATGCATCCGTATAACAGAAATGGAAAGGGAATAAAAGCCTTGCGTTTACTATTCTAACAAATAGTCATAGTCATCTCTTGCTTTTCCTTTCACAGAACCACAGAATGGCTGAGGTTGGAAGGGACCTCCAGAGATCATTTAGTCCAACCCCTCTGCTCCAGCAGGGACACCCAGAGCACGGGGCACAGGGCGGCAGTGAGGCGGGTTTGGAAGATCTCCAGAGAAGGAGCCTGCACAGCCTCTCTGGGCAGCCTGTGCCAGGGCTCTGGCACCCGCACAGTGAAGAATTTCTTCCTCACATGGAGATGGAACTTTCCCTAGCTCTCATCAAACAGAGTTCTTGAGCAAAAAACACAGTGGCCTTTACCATCCTCACGGCAATCCTCTTCTAGGAGGCTTCTGAAGTCCAGAATGACTTCTTGGTCTTGGCCTCCTTCAGATCTATTCTGTATTCTTTATATTTTTTAAATGAATTAGTTTGCGAAGGCAAAATTTAGGCACTTCTGTCTACTGACACAATTACCATCTCATTATCTCAAAGGATAGTCCCATGCTTATAAGCATCTATTGCATGCTTAAAGTCTCTCACTTGACATTTAGATCATGAATGTGCCATGAACATCTAACTCTAAAGGGAAATATACTTGGGAATACATATGTTCTGCATAGACTTTCTTTGCCTGTCACGTGTCATCTTTTTTTTAACTCCAGAGAACATAACCTAGTGGTTATATGAGAAAGATCTTGCCATAAAATTGCTTTATTCATCACTGGGAATCTTAGACTAACTGAAATGAAAAGCCAGATAAGCTTTGGATCATAAAATTTTTGGTCTAAGTATTCTTTTTTTCCATGTATTTAACTGATCTTAACTCATTACCCTGAATGCAGGCTAGAATACCACACAGTTTTCTCTATAAATATAGTGACCCATTGCCATTTGTTCTTCTGCACTTGGGTTCCTGACAGTGAAGATTTAATATTATCATTAAGCACAGCTGTATGCGTACTACCTGTAGCATTGTGCACTGATAGGCAGGAAAGAGCCATCTGTTACTACAGATAACATTTTATTTTTTGTTGTGTTGCCTATATGCATTGATCACTGAATGTATACATATGTCTGATTTTAAACAGAAAAATGCTAAAGGTTTTCCTCTCAAGCTGTGCAAGAACTGAGTAAAATTGTTGAATTGTTGTTAATATCTATGGAGATATAAATAAATACTTCAGTGTTTAGAAATTCTTAATAAATTTATAAGGGGAAATATGAAATTGGGGTAATGATCACATTGTAATAAACTTGCAAAAAAATTCTGAGCTGGGAATTATTGTAGTCTTAAGGGAAAAACAACACTTCCAGGGACTCAAGTTATCCGTTTAATAAAATATTGGTTAATCAAAACCTTTGGGCACATATTCATAATTAATTGCTGGCATTCAAAATGTTTCTATGAGTATTTGTCACTACCTACCATCATAATTTAAACTCCATGGTATACTGCAGCAATCCTGGCACAAAAATACATGTTTTTGCTATGAGTTGCTGAGCTTGGGGCTGGGGCCACTCCACACCAGCCAGCTCTCCTGTGGGTCTGGAGACAAAGTGAGCAGAAACGAGTCCCAGGGACAGTGTGTGGTGGCCCCCAGGGCCATTAGGCCAATTAGTGTCCTCAGGACCCTGAAAATGGGTATGGAACAAATATATATATATATCTTTTTAATTGTTAGAAGGGTCCCTGCAAGAGATGATTTTGACTTTTGTGGTATAACATTTTCTACTGCATACTTGTTATCCTGTCCCTCAAATGAATATCAAGATGGCCTTGAGATTTTAGGACTTTTGCTTTTTTTATTGTGTACTTAAACTGTTCGAATCTGATTGACCACAAAATTTCCTAGGAAAGCTACAGAAAGTAGCTGAGCTTTGTTCCGTTTTACAGTGTAGGACAGCACACTATGGCGTCTCAAGTGAATTAAAGTATTACAGTGCAGGTCAGCTTAGGGAAGGAAAAATCCAGCCAAAGTAGCTTTCCATGTTTTGTCACTGTCTTACTTCTGCTTATGTTTTCCTTTCCCTTCAGAAAGGATGTAATCCTTATGACAGCCTTCAAGATCTGCGTTGCATGATCCTGAATGGAGTGTGTCCTGAAGTAAAAACAAAACGTAACCACTACAGGCAGCTAAAATATGTTTCCTAGGACTGCAGAGTAAGGATTTCCTGTTTCCCAAAAAAACAGGCGTGTGAGTGAGTGGCCCTAAGATCAATACAAAAGAACACTAGCCAATTCAATGTCTGGAGTTGGAGAAGACAGAAGAAGGAACACTGGGATGTTCTTGGCAATATGCCATTCAGTATCATGCTTTTGTGTTTGGTTTTTCTTTCGTCACCACACATCGCAAATAGTTTACAGTTCCAAACCAGAAATGCATGATCTTGCAACTGATTACTTTGTGTGAATGATCTGAAATGGAATTTATGTAGCATAAAAGGGTAGTAGTAGATCTTATGAAATTCATGTGATTTTGTGTTCTGAATGGTCAATATCTTACCAACAAGGAATTAGGAATCAATTTATAATATCTTCTTCCCAATAATCACTTTGAGATAATGTTTCTGAATATGACAGTGAATCACCATACTATGTAGAAAGAAGCAGCATAAAACCAGTAGGCATGTTTTGTGGCTGGTTTACAAGAGTCCTTCAGATGATATCTGGAGGTCATTTGCTAGTACTGAATGTAGCTACATAGCGTATGCTGGTGGGTGAAATACTACTGAAGAGAAAGGAAGGGTTGACATGTCAGATTTTTTTCTTTCTTTTATAATGTGTAAATGATAGAGTTCACCTGCAGAAAAGCCCAAATCCTTTAGTATCCTGGATTCTGCCCATGTTCTTTCACTGGCACTTGTGAAGCAGAGTGAAAATGGCATTGATAGAGAATCGTTATCACAATAAAGCCTGACTTCAGTTGTCTTCATTTTTTTAGGTGCAGGCAACCTTCTAGCAGGGTGATGAAGAGCTCTGGCACCTACACCTGTGAGAGCAGGGAATAATCTTTCTCTAAGACTGCTAACATGGAGCAGTGTTGTGAGAGCAGCGGGTCAGATATTTTAACAGTCCAGGCAAATCTCAAGCCACTGTATTAATGTAAGACCAAGAAATTCACTGCTGCATTGTGCAGTAAATTGTCTGTTCTCAGCGTGCCCTTGCTGGTGTCAGGAAGAATGCATACGTTGTGTGAAACCCTTTTTTTGGCTTTTTTTTTTTTTGTGATTAGAGCACGTGCTGGCTGTACTCAGGGGAGACTGTTTAATGTGTGCTTTGGTGGAGAGGGAATGGCACTGGAATTGTGAAGATGAACCTTTCCATCATTACCTTCATTTTTCCTTCCTCCACCACTTCAACATTTTTTAAATTTTGAAAGTAGGGCAAGATGAGGAAAGACGAGAGCTTCTGGTTTCCCTGAAATGGTAGCAAAAGAGCTTGTGGTTTTCTAGACACTTTTCTGGAGGGGTAAAAAAAAAATGTTCTGAAATGTCATGTCTTGCAATGCAGAGGTTGTCATGGCCTGAGAAGCCGCTTTGAGCTGAGGAATGGCTCGGTTCATTAACTGCCTTGCTGATCAGCATTTTTTTGTTGTTTGTTATACACAGCGAAGCTGGGCTCAGATGGTATAATCCTTAAAAATTACAGTTTTTCATCCCTTCTCATGCCAGCCAAACATAACAGCAGCTAATAATAATCAGTATTAATATAATGAATTTCAAACTTAGAGCTAGCTAGCAAAGTCAAAGTGCTATTTATGACGTGCTTGGTAGATCTCGGCACATTGTCTGGCTCTATTCAATCCATTACTTCTAGCTGTCCTGAGGCTTCGCTTCTACGGCCTGATGTAATCATTGCCGCTCTGGGAACTTCCTGAATAAACAGCCATCCCAACAACTTTATTTCTCTTTATTTCTGCTAGGATCTGTACATTTTGCTTAGCTGTTGTAGGTGTCCATTTGCAGCTGGCTAACACTGTAGGAATGTTACTTGCCTCTGCTGTTTGTTGCTCTATCTTTTTGCCTTTACTGTTGTTGTACACCAGCAGGTTCCTATCTACCCTGACATTAATTTCTAACACTGGCCTTTTTTTTCTTTTTTTTTTTTTTTTTTAAGAGAAAGTATCAGTAGTGACCATCTATTTTTCACTCATCCTCTGCTGTTATTTAAAATAGCTAGATATGGATCTGAGCCTGACTATATCATGTTTTTTGTAGCTATCTTATTATTTTCACTAAGCTTTTTGCATGGAAATAATGTAAAGTAGTATATAAACTGTACTTTGTTGAAATGTGAAGGTCTCTGAAGGTACGTAATCTAAAAATAAAAGAGTTGATATGCATAATCTCATCTTTACCAGTGTATTTTAGCAAGAGTGTCTTAGGAAAGTGAGAAAAACAGGTAGGTAGTTTTTTCTGCCAACAAGAACATCTGCCTGAGTTCAGTTTTAAATTCATTTGTATATCTGATGTTTGTTATCTCTTTTTTTCTTTGATATGCATAAGGTTTGAAAATGTTAATCTCATCTTGCTTAGTGATGACAATAAATAGTCATTTTAGCTAATCTTGGCTTCCTTTTTAAAAAAGAAAGAAAACATCCCTCCCAACCCCACATCCATGATTCAAGCCAGCCCCCTCCGTTTTCCTCTATCCAGGATAGGCCTTTGCTAGTACCATGATGAACAACACTACAATTCTGACCATGTTCTAATAACTCTGCTAATAGCTTTCTTGCAAGAAAAGTGATGATATGTCTTATCATACTCTCATGTCTTAACCACTTGGGGCCTTTTTAGTGAAACATTCAAGTTCTTTTAACCTTTTATTTAGAATCTAATCTTGTGTCCATTGGATATCTCTTATCAATGTTTCCCATATGGCTGTTTTAGGGAATAAGTCTAGCAACATGTTCTTCACCTATTTTGCCACTCTATTTGCAACTCTTTCTATGCCTTGTTTGTTCGGATAGGGATATGGCAAGGTACTTTGAGCTTGCAGATGCCCTCATGCATCTTCTTTGTAGCTCCCAGTATAGCATCTAGCTGTGGCTCTTCTAGTGTTCTTATTAAACACAGTAGCTGGGAAATTCAAGAAAACAGCAAATTAACGGCTAAATGTGCTTTTTGTTGGCTGCACAATCTGCTTTATTAATAGCACCTACTATAAATCAGCTGAACTTCAAGGAAGGTTTTATTCATCCTTCCCAGATCCCCTCTCTGGAAGCTATCACTGATTAGATTTTCCTTTTTTATATACCTATTTATTATGGGACTTCATGCTTAAGTAACAACTTTGTATTTTTGAAAAATTACTATTAGCTTTCAGGCTAAAGTGTGTTCAGCCAAAGTATTCTGTACCACAATATTTCTTAAGAAATATGTAGCATTCGCAAGGATTATTTTGGAAAAGATATACAGAGAGACAGTGATGCTAAGAAAAAGTTCTACTATTATGCAAGTGGAAAAAGAGTTTTCTATAATATCTGTAGTGGTCCATTAGTACAATGTGTAAAATACATGAGATGCATTCCTTGTTGATTAGAAAAGGACAACTACTTAGTTAAGTAAAGACATAGTTGGAAATTTATTTGCTTCCATTAAGAATTATTTTTTTGCTTCTTGCCTCACTCTTAACAATATTTGGATGACCTGAACACAGAAAGATGGAGTTTGGCCTGCAATTAACTTCATGCCAGAGATGTGAGTGCAGACATAAAAACAGGATCTAGGCATTTCTGTGTTCATCTAGATTTTTGATTAGGAAATATATTTGGCAATAGATTTTACATACATCATTAGCAGCTTATACAGAGTACCTGCATAAGGTAGGGGTTTCCTCACAACATAAGATTTGTAAGAAAATGGGAATATAACGTGCCATAAAAGCATCACTGTTTCTAACCTCTACAAATCAATCTAGAATAAGAAATGCTTTTCTGCTTCCAAATATTTTGAACAGCCAGTGCTCACATACAATACTTCACTTAGCCACTCTAAAGGCCAAAGCTGCACTTGAGGATTATGTTAGAAAGGAAACAATCCTCAGAAAAACCTTTGAATTGGAAGCTTACAAATAAAAATTTAAGCTGAAGAGAAAAGAGAATGACTGAGTGCATTTAAGTATAGATGAATTCAAGTAGTACCTGTAATTTCAAAGAAAGCAGAACAACAAAACTTGTCAAAAGATAAGCTAATTCAAAGCAAATCATTTAAAAGTGCTATCTTATTTAAGCACTGACACATGCACAATACCAATGTGCAGTACTAAAAAATACAAAGTTTCCTACTTAAAGAATATCTTTAGATCAAGATTAACAGCTACAATAAAGTTTATGGGTTTTGTCTTGATGATAAAACTCACTCATTCTTAAGTGTTTTTAATGGAGCTTTGTCAGTTTGATTTTGAAGCTACTGACAAAACAGTCTCTGAATCTTGCCTGTTTTCTCTTTCTTATGCATTTTCATAACAAAAATCACATTCCACTTATCTGAAAATTTGTAAACACATCTTTAGGCCATGGTTCCCCTGTAGTTTACACAGGGACCACTTAGGCGTTCAGCTTCTAGTGGTTTCGGTAATCTATCTGTCTGAAATTCAAAGATTTATGGAAGAATTTTAAAACAAAACAAAAAAAACAAAAAAACAAAAATGTCAAATCTATGCTGTTTTGAGAACCCCATGGTAAAGAAAAGAAACTAGTGGGATTTTATTGTAGACAATGAAGGAAAGCAAGAGAAAGCCATGATTAACTAGCATTAAGAAAATAAAACTTGACCGTATGCACAAAATTTTCCACATTTTACATTAAAATGTTAAAATGGTGGCCTTTAGCCTTTATAGACTAATAACCATTTAAGTCTGTCACACAGGAATTTTAATTAAAAATTCCAAATCCAGAAATCATGCAAGTTTAAGGCTATAGTACAATGAAGTAGACTACTACTGATCATCTGAGCATTTAGTACCCTGTTTAAGTATAATTTATTTTTGAAAGAACGTTTATCAGACCAACAGCTGATTGGGCAATGTTATAATGTAATCATTAAATAATTTCATGAAATCCTGCTGGTCCGCTAGGACAAAAACTAAAGGAAAACTCTTACCAAATTTGGTAGTAAGGTCACGATAAAAAAAATGAAGAAGCTTACTTTCTGTAGTTGTAAAAGTTACGGTTTTCATTATAAATATTAGTTATTGTGGGTAAGTAGTACTTATAGAAGTACTTACAAGAAAAAAGGAGCAACTGAGGTTTTGAAACAAAATGTTGAATAAGTCTTTGAGCAATGGTTTCCAAGTTCTATATTTTATAGCTCATTTTAGGTATTCATTAATATATATATTTTAATGACTTCAAAAGAATTCCTTCAAGTTGCTTAGATAATAGAGGCCTCTACAACAGAACTCTTTTGGGACGGTGTCAAGGAAAGATAGAGGTGAAGATAAATCCACATTTACATGCATCCTTGCACAACTGTCTTACACATAACAGCAATAGCAAAAAACCGTGATCTGTAGCACTGACGGCAGAGTGGTGCTTCAGCGCTTTCTACATGCAATGCTTAAGGACTGGCATCAGTCACTTGAAATTCTTGACATTCAGCTCTAGAGTTTTACCTGCTTGGGCTGTGTTTGGGGCAAATGACAGGGGAAAGTGGATGACAAGATAAAGGCAAGCAAATGTATTTTGGGGGAATAAACAGTTCTAACCTTGTGTTCTTTTATGAAAAGAAAGAAATACCACAGAAATTCAGTGAATCAGTTGTTAGACTTTCAGTTTAACAAATAAATGAGTAATGCTTTCCTAACCATCCCTTCACTTTTAACCCACCTTCATCATGATCTGTGACTCCTGCCTACAGAGTATGAAAAATAAGAAAAAATTTCCACACCTATTGGTCTGGACAATGACTAATAACCACATTTTGGGGTCTGTTTGTACTTGTCTATTTAGAAAGTACTTGATGTAGTGCTGTATCCTGTATGAAGCACATTAAAGGTGTACATTTTACTTTTATTCGGATGCTGGAGTATTTTAAAATTGCTTTTAGGTGAACAAGCTTATGCTGTGGAGTGGTGAGCATAGGTTTCCATTGACAGTCTTGCAAGAAAAGTGAATTAAAACTCAGAGAATCACTTGAGTTCTGTAGCAAGAAGTACATTCCTGTAAATGTAGTTAAAATGACCTATCATTTCTGCGATAGTCTCACTTTTAAGGACAATACCCATTTTAAGTGGGGAGAATCCCTCTGAAACCATGAAAATCATCAGCAAAGAGTTTTCTGTGCAATGCCCAAGGGTAAAGATTGTGAATTTTACTGGAGAAGGAATGCTGCTGCGTGAAAAACAACTTCTCAAGTTGAGAGCAGGTTGCAGGATCAAGCCCCTGCTGTCCATGAGCCAAGGACGTTTTGTGGCAAGATGTTATGGCTTTGTGTGTGCACAGAGGCATGCATTCAATGCCATGCATGGTTCTCACCCTGTAAAATCATTGTTTGATATCCTCGAACTGTAATTCCAGTTTCACAGTTGAGGAAATGGAGGCTTAGAAAATCCAAGGGCCCTGTAGTTCAGTGAGTTCCTAATTTATCTTGGGAACAGATGGAGGAGACAGTGGCTCACAACTAACTATTCACAATAGTAAAAAGGATTTGCATCAGAGCAGAGAATAAAAATCTTCTTTAACCATTTGCTCTAACTATTAAATCACCCGTAATAGACCTTTTGTTATTCTATATGATTTGAAAGGTGATTATACTCTATCACTTTATAAGTTTTGCGGTAGAAGCACATATTTCTCCTTAACATGTAATTTAACTCCAATGTGCACAAGGTGTCTTCCTGCTTCCCCACGTTTAAAACAAAATTGGAAAGTGCTCTGATCTGTCAGTATAGACTGCTACTAAGACTTGAAAATTAAATCCTTTAAAATCAAAACCTTGGCAGCACCAATGATTGCCTTCTTCTTTTCATGCATTGACACAGACTTGCCTTTCAGCTGCTCTTCAGCTACAGCTGTGCACACTTGTATTGATAAACTTATCAAATAAACTCAAGCAAAATTGACTATCAAGGGGAAAGAGATAAGTAAAAAACATTTTCCTATGGAAAGTAGAAAATGAATGGAAAAGAATTGGAAATCAAGTATTTTTAAAATTGGGCCAAGCCAATGCAAATATTTTCTCAAGCGGACAATAGCACTTGGCAGGGAATGCAGTCATGATTATTATCTGTATTTATTGAATAGCTTTCATCTGTTAGACATTTATAAAATGCACGGGCTACATGGGAAACGAATATGGTTGAACATGCTTTTATTATTATATAATACCTTACAATTTATGCAGACCTAGTTGACTCACAAAGCACTTGCATTCTGTCATTCTGCAAAAAGGCCACCCCAAATGTCTGCCAGGCTTTTCTCAGACTGATCATCTGGTTGTGTTTGCACGCTGGTTATGTTTGCTTTCTCACTGTGCGTAGTCACCTGTCTTTCCTTCCACTGCCTCTCTGCTGTTTGCTCTCGCTGCAGAATGCTGCAATAAAGCATACCTCACTCCCAGAACTGTCACTGGGAGTGTGTGTGACCTCCTTAAAATGAGAATACCTTCTCTTTGTTCTGTCTAACTGGTGCTATTTATACACTGCAGACATTCCCTTACATATGGTCAGGGCACAAGAGTTAAAAAAAAAAAAAAAAAAACAGTTAAAAGACACTGAGCGGCCTCTGTAGAGATACCATAGGCAGAGGAAAGACAAGAACCAGCTGAATAGTTTGTCCAAGGCTTATGCCTGGAATATATTACAAGAAGTAATCAAGGTTAGCATCTTAATTCCTCCAAATGTGATCTTCATAAAAATAGATAGACCTACAGAGCACTTGGATAGCTCTCAATGAATTTCTTCATCTTGCTTGGATGCTGAGCTGGGACTCGAAGATGGAGATGTTACAACTACATCTATTAGTATAGGACCCTCCCACAATGACCTTAGACTACCTGTCAGGCAGTATGAGGAGAAGGTACTGAAGACAGAAAGTTAATCTGCTTTGTCTCAGCAGCTAGGCAAAGAGCATGTATAAAGCAGTAAAAGAAAATGCACCTTTCTGGTTATTTTTTAAAGAGCATCTGTTTGCAGCTGCTTATAAAAAATAGGTCACGGGATGGATTAGGAGGTGAGGTAAAGCTGAAGTAGTCAAAGGTGTGTGATAAAGATGTTACAGAGCTGCAGGTTTTTCCACAAATTTAACAGCTACATATGTGGTAAAGCTCAGACCCTAGCAATTTCCTGACACTGCAGTATCAGACCAGGTGATTGCAGTGACATTGTGTTGAGCCAATCTGCTTTCTAGTTGCTGCAAATTAACTACATCAAGCCAAGTGCCTTGACTTGACTTTGCTGGAGCAGCTTGAGGTAGTTAAACCTTGACAGCAGGCAGTTCTGCTGCTGTTTCTTCAAATGAGCTGGCAAAAGAGCCTGTGGTGCAGTGTCTGCACTTCAGTGGTTAATTTGTCAGTGTGGTTTGGTGGCATGAGCGCTGCGATGGAAATATGACCTGGGGAGAAGGTGGCCATGCACAGCCTTGATTTGAAAGAGGCACTTTGGGGCATTGCTGTCATTTGGCCAATCTGGAGGTGGTGTCAAGGCTGCTGAAGGTTGGTGACATTACTGAGAGGCTGCTCTTGTCCAGAGTCAAAAGGAAGGCAGTAAGAGGATGAGCTATGTGTGTTTCCACAGATGTGGATCTCAGGTCATATTAATGGGACACAGTTGGCCTAAGCTAGATGTAGTCACTCTTTGCTGGGGTAAAAGGGATGGAGTTACAGCACTGAGTAACTTCTACCTCCCTGTGATCTATACGCTATGTCAGACAGTGCTTATGAAAGAGGCCCCCAGTTCCCTCAGGGAGATGACAAATTTCACTTGTCTTGTTTGTTCTTTATCTCCTAGAGCAGGGAAGGACATTATTTTTATCTGGAGGAGGTATGTCACCATCGTGCTGCAGTGTTTGCTGCCAGACTTTCCCGTGTTAACAAGTGTAGTGATCTAGAAACATCTGGGATTCCCGAGTTTCTAAAGATGCCTCTGTGTTTTGGGGATTAGGATCAGGGTGGCTGCTTCAGAGGGATCTGGACAGACTGGTCAAATGGGCAATGAGAAACCTTATGAAATTCGACAAGGGCAAATGCAAGGTCCTGCACCTGGGGAGAAATAACCACAGACACCAGTACAGACTGGGGACCGACCTGCTGGAGAGCAGCTCTGCAGAGAGGGACCTGGGCGTCATGGTGGGTGACAAGTTGCCCATGAGGCAGCAGTGCCCTCGTGGCCAAGAAGGCCAAAGGGATCCTGGGGTGCATTAGGAGGAGCGTCTGCAGCAGGTCAAGGGAGGGGATCCTGCCCCTCTACTCAGCCCTGGGGAGGCCACA
>VZSV01000279.1:417749-428098 GCA_013398735.1 Nothocercus julius
TCCACAGGAACTTAAGGAAAAATTTCTTGACAGTGAGGGTGCCAGAGCCCTGGCACAGGCTGCCCAGAGAGGCTGTGGAGTCTCCTTCTCTGGAGATCTTCCAAACCCACTTGGACGCAGTCTAGGTGACTCTGCGTGTGCAGGGGGGTTGGACTAGATGATCTCTAGAGGTCCCTTCCAGCCTTAAGCATTCTGTGATTCTATGCAGTTGGTGCAGTTGCTCATTAGGAAGTGCTGAGGATTCAAGGATAGCTCAAATCCCACCCCTCTAAAATGTGAACGTCTTTCATTGCTATACACCTCTTTCTACTGGGGCTCTGAAGCCCAGGATCTTTCTTTATGACAGGCATGCAGGTTCAAAAAGATGTATCAAATCACCTACTGTGCAAGACAGCCCGATCTTGCAAGCATTTTAAATTAAAATCTTGCCTCCATTTTGAACAACAACTTCCTGATGGGAAGCAGCAGGGTTTCAGTGGGAGCTGGGAGCTGCCCAAGAATTTTTTCAGTGAGGATCATCCTGAGGTCTGCCTCAGATCCTGGTCTTTCAGGCAGCCTGTCTCACCTGACATATTTGCGTTGAGTTCAAAGCACAGCCATTGCCTCTGTGCCCTCCTTAAGCCGTTCCTGAAGACCAAATACAAGTTAGGTGGACTGTATCTACCCCAGGCAAGACATCTTGTGTTCTCTTAGCAGCCTGTTCAGTTGAGGAAGGACATAGGGCCCCTTCTCAGCCTGAGAGTACTTCAACAGACAGCTATTATTTCCTAGATCTATGTCTCAATCCAGCCGGCTGTTGGAAATAGAAGAAGAAAGCCTAGCTGGAGTGAGGAAACAGTGAGCAAAAGGGAATTTGGCTCTGCTCTCAGTGCTAAGAAGTTTTCCTGGGAAAGAAGGGAGGGTCGGGAAGTCCTAAATTCATATTCTTGATTCAGAAACTGCTCGTGCATTTTGCATCAGGGTTGTTAGATGAAACATGAGCATCATTAGGAGCAGAGATCAGAATCCAGGGCTCTGTAGTCACTGGCAGTGACTAGGACTCTCGTGGCTAATCCTTTTTTGTAGAATATGAATTTTACTTTTCTTTTGCATTCCTTTTCTCCAGTGGGTCAAGCTAACAGACTGAAGAATAGTTTCTGGCATGCCCAATGACCAAAGTGCATGCTGTGAATTTAGAGGGCTGAGTCCAAACTATAGTCTGAAACCCCAAGATTGTTCCCCAGATGCCCTGGGGAAGTATTATTACTACTGTGTCTTGTGGAGATGGTGGCAGTTACTGCTTCTGTTCTGTGCCTATTAAAGGAGTTTTTTCTGTTTTTTGTTTTACTGTGCAGGATCAGGGCTCAGTACAGCCTTCTCTTTGCAATGTTTATAAGTTTCCATTACTCTTCTTCAAAATTAAAATTAAAATTAAAGTCATTAGTCAGTTAATAGAATTTCTAATGTCTTTTCTTTCTCCCCAGATAACCAAATTAATATCCCACATCCTCAATACTGCCACTACGTAATGATGTTTCACGTGCCCAAAGCAAAAACTATTCAGCTTATACACATTCTGATGATGAGCTGTAACATGGTTTATTATACAGATGCAGGAGCAGATTTGCCTATTTATAGGTTTTAGGAAGATAGGAAAACTGATTTAATGCCCCTATCTCCCTCCTTTTTTCCCAGAATTTTCTTATCACACTCGATCCTCCTGTTTTTCCTGGCTGCTGTGTACAAAATGAAATCCATATTATTTCTGATTTGCTTCCCATATTTTGTAGATTCCACAAAATCCTTTCCTCCTATAAACAGGAATCTTTTGGTTGGACAATTCTGCAACAGGTGTGTTCTTTTTTTCAGTGTCCTTGTCTTTTCAGAAGTGAAAAGTGTCTCCAAGGGTTGTGGAAGACAGTCAAAACTGGGGGAACCACGAGGTATTGAAGGACTAGCCCCTTTATTTAGTAAGAATATTCACATCTGTATGTGCCTGGTTGAAAGCAGTGGAGCCATTTCAAAAGGGAAATTACTATTTAGAGTAAATATGTAATTTTGTCAAACATTATTCTTTCCTGTCTCTAAAGGACCCTTTTTTTTTTTGGCAATGTGCAACAGAACAGACTTAAAAGGCATCATGCAGTACATTTATCAGTAACAAAGGTCTACTTATGGCACTCATTAGAAAATCTTTCTGCAAGTAGCTATGATGTCCCTTTGGCTTTTTTCCCTACATTACCACAAATCTGTAATCACTTCTGAACAATCATTTACAGACATCTTAATCAATCATCCAAATCCTTAGAAACAAACAGAGACAAAACTCATTTTTCCTAGCATTAACTTCACTTCAGTTTATGAACAATCCATGCACCTGCTTATATGATCTTGTCTGTATAAATCCAAAACCTAACTGGCATTCCAAGTATAATGGATATTTAGAAGAATGTGGAAATTGAAATTCACACTAAATTTAGAATTAGTTCTGTGTCTCTGAAGTTAAAGTATGCTGAATCCATCTATAATGTGCTGAGAAAATAAAAAAATTCATCTGTAAGTAATCTGAATCAAAGGTGTAGTTTCTTCAGTTCTGCAAGCATGATAACAGTGGAGATGTATTTTTAGGATATGCATTTTAAAAATTTATCCTCTCTTGTGAACATAGCACTGTTGGTCTCACCGTACTCTTTTAGACAATATTTCTATAAAGCAGAATAAGGTAATTCTATAAATTACTGAAAAGCATTTTTCATGTGCAGTAAATCAACAAAGATTGCTCAGCATTTAAAAACAAAAAGACAAAAAAAGACAAAAAAAAGTACTTTGATCTATCATACGTTTGGGGAAAAGCTAAGCCAATTCAGTGCATTTATTACTCTTGTTAAATGAGTGCTGATATGATTTACACTATTGAAAAAGTGGAATGCATGGATGTTAGCTCAAAGATCTTGTGGGGGTTTTTTGCATCACAGCAGAAATTAGTCTTCCAAATGGCAAAGATTTGTAAAGAGGAATAGGGATCTTAAGATAGGAACTTCCTATCTACACAGGCACTTCTCTGTGAAGGGCCAAGGGATGAACTTCGGCTCTTCTATAAGAGAAGGAAACATCTCCCTGGGTGATGTTCATACACTGAGTTCATACCTACCCAAACGGTCACTTATGGGTTGATTAGTTATAGTAAGGAAACTTTCTTTCTTGGTCTCCTCACTGATAGAGGAATCAGGACTCCCATTCTTCTCTGGAAAGGAGCTTCCCATTAGGGAAGCCCATATCCTGCAACACAAGCAAAGTAGTGAGATAACCTGTGGCTTTCTGCATGACTTGTGTAAATTTTCAGTATTAGAATATAAACATTGGCTATAGAATTTAGACATGTAAACTATCCAGTATTTCACTCATTTCTTCCGGTTGTCTGTGAAAACTAAAATACGTGTTTAGCATTTTTGTTTCACTCAGCTTAAATTAGCCGCTTTAGAGAGATTCTTGGAAAGGCATTTTACAGACTAACATTTATATCACAGAAAATATTACCTGATATTCTGCCAATTCATTTGCTTTCTGAAAGTTTTCTTCTTATTCCTGGCAATGACAGGAATAGGAAGCACAAATTATAGTAATGTGAATATTTACTACTTTTAAAAATATAAAACTGGAAGGGTCATTTGTCCCTTCAAAGACTTAAGTTTTATGGAGAGTCATGGATTTTTTAAAGCCAGAAGTGACCGTTAGACCCTCTAGTGTGAATTCCTGTCTGAGGCTATTAAACCTTATTACTGAGCTTTTGTACTTTGTTTCACTAAAGCCTGTCTCCAGAAGAAAGCCTCCCATCTGGGGCTGAAGCCACCACTATAGAAACCCATTGATCCTCTTCACAGGAAAATACTCACTTGGCTTTTGTTTCCCTGATGAAGTCTGAGAGGCCAATGTTTTCAGAAATATTTATATAAGGTAGAATGGAGAACAGAAATGCAGGCGAGCTCGTTAGGAGCACGGGACGTGGGCTCCTTTGCTGAGGTGCCGTGTGTTGCCTCATGGCCTCGGCACTGGGAATGGCTGTTGGGACAGCAGGACAATTACTCCCAGCACGCTCCACGGCTCTGTAGAAGTCCTGCTCTGATGCTTCCATGGGGAGAGAGATGATTTCTTAAACCCTTCTGATCCCTTCCCAGGGTATTTGTGCAGCAGAAAGCCTGTGCTAGTCCTACAATAGAACAGCATATTTCTGTGTTTTTCACATTAATTAATCCAAGTACCTAGCAAGTACTAGCTGCCTTAATACCCATCTCAAACCTTTTCTAAAAACAGTGAAGGTTTCTCTCTGTATGAGAAATGCCAGCTAAATTCATACCTATTTCTACAATATGTTATAAATGGGAAGAGATTGATCTGGTATTTTGTCAAGGATCAGTTCATATTTGTTCCAGGATAAAAGTTGTTTAATTCAGTCAAAATTAATCTCTAAACCAAGTTATGTGCTTGATTAACTTTATTTTTACCTAATGCAATAAGACTTTTGAAATAATTTCACAGCATTAGTTAGGAAGATAGCGCTTGCTAAAATCAAAATTGTTGCAAAGTTAAAATAATTCTTAAGGTTTGAATCAGTCTATGTCATTTAGACTGTGCACTGCTTCTGGGTATGAAATTATTACAGATGGTCAATAAACTCCAACAAATGTTCATCAGAACTATGGGCTGACGATTCCGTATAGTCTGGAAGCCATATAAATACTAATGCAGACAGCTGGTGAAATTGCTTTTCTGCAAAATGAAGCGATTGTCAAAAATATCTCCTACGTTGACCAAAAAATATTTGATATATTATTCCCTTTCTTCACAACTAAATAATGGCAATTCTAATAGATTCCTATATGCAGATTTTCTTAATGGCCCTCATGCTTTACAATTCTGAACAAGATTATATACCATGAATGTATCAATAGTCGCAACTCTACTAATTTGCAGAACAAACTCAAAAAAGAAAAAAAAAAAAATAACCAAACACAGGGCTCTATTTAGATCTGCATCATCTTTTGCTATTCTGTCAGGTGACATCGTGACACCTGCCAAAGGTCATCCAGGAAAATATATATCACAAGGCCAGTGGATATCTCTCTGTGTCACTTTAAATAGAGACTGTTACTGTTTGAGCTGGGCTACAAATTAAATTCCCTGCAGCAATTTAGGATAAATGTCTTTAGAGATCCTCATGTATCCTGCTAGGTCAATTTGTCTTTTATCACCAATTGAAGAGAAACTGTTTGCGGAGACTAATGCCAGGGTGTACTTGAGGAGGCAGTGCATTCACTTATCTCTCCGAAGGTTATGTAGAAAATAGTATTTTAGAATTCGTAGAAGAAAATAGGGAAAAAAGAAATGCAAAGTATTCTGCCACATGGAGAAGCCATGATCTGCTCCATAGCCAGAGGTTCCAGCCCTCCAGAGACAGGGCAGTTCTTGCACTGAGGTTTAGTGATCTGTCTCCCTCTCCACCTTCTCTTTTCCTCTGTTCTTACAACTTAAATACTTTCAGTGTTTTCTCAGGTTTTCAGAAACCAGCTAAATACTGCTGGCACTGGGTAAATCAGAAAAAGCTTCCAGACTGTGGATGATGATTTCATATTAAGAATTTGTGCTGAATATCTCCCATGGATCCAATGCATGAAGGCAGCTTTTTTGTTTGTTTTCTTTCTTTTTTCTTTTTTTTTCCTGTCCTCTGCCCAGAAGCTATAGATAGTAGTTAGATTATACTTTCTGAATGTATCTTTGGTGTCTGTTGGAGGTCCCAAGAGCTCATTGAGTCACTTTGGTCAAATCTTTTGCCTCGTGTTTGTCTCAGTTCTTGGATTAATAAATTGGAGATAATAGCATTCACTTTTAATTATTTATTCTTTAAGACACTGCTTTAGTGAACCAATCTCTGCGCCAAGTATTGCTTTATTTCTGTTAATGGCACTACACAGTACCAGTAGCTCTTTATTACAAAACAAACCAGTTGAAGATGCTTCATATCTCTCACTCCCACTGTTGCTGCAGTCTCACTACAAGAGAGTTATTTGCACTAACTCTCTGCCAATTCATTCAAAGAACACAGGTGAAACTTATATCATCTTTTACTCTACTGCTATCATCATCAGTGTCAGCTCAAAAATCTTCAGTTCCCACAGGCATGGTGTGATATACAAGACCTTTTTCATCAGTGTCTTATCCTAACCCTGCTATACTTATGTTCCTGCAGCCTTTTTAATTTTCTTGAGATCAAACCTTAATTTCTTTCCACAAAAAAAAAAAAAAGCATTTGTTTTTTGTGCAGCTTGTTACTTATTGATTTTCTGAAATGAAGCATTAATAACAATGAGGAAGCCATGACAAAAAGTTGTGTGTGAAAATACAGGTTAGTAAGGAAAAGAGGTTGAAACCTAGCTTGGCTTTATGTCAAGCTAGTAAAAAACCCATGTAGCTTGCCATAAGTCGGCATCCTTTAACTTTCTCATCTTTCTAAAAACTACTGACAGGATGCTGAAAATAGTACTCTGAGTTTTAGTAAGATAGAGTTTTTATTTTATGTAGAGGGTGGTTTAAATCTTTTGTTGTTTAAAAAGATAGTATTTTCACTGTAGATTTTTTGTCACATGTTCCAAATTATTCTCACTGCAGACTATCTCACCTAGTAATTATTTCAAAATAATAATGAAAGCGAGTGGTTTTGGCTGTTTTTTGTGAGAGGGAACCTGTGAGTTGGTTTATTGACTGTCAATGGAGTTACAGTGAGGAAGTTAAATAAGGAGATAGAAGGCGGTAGACAGAGCCTCTTCTTTTGCTCTGTGTAAATTAAGAAAAATGAAGAAGCAGATTTCATCATATGTCTCTGGTTTGGCCTTATGAATGTACATATGTGAACTGACAGAGGATAGGGGGTTTTGAGATCTGTAAACTAATTTTACCTCCCTGGGACATTTTCTAACTCTTGAGTAGCACAGGAGGATGGTAAGTGTCCTGAGAGAGAGTCACAGTTGATGAAACCAGCTGTGACAAGTTCACTAGGTAAGGGTTTGTTTGTTTCTCCTTCCTATTTTTCATGCACACAGCTGGAATTGTGTTGTTTTTAAATGATATTATTTGGGAGGCTACCTAAGTGTGTCTGAACACAAGTATGTGGTGGTGGTGGGGTTCACAGTGCATAGAAAAAGTCATCTGAAAAACATGACTGTTGATTAGATAGAATTGTTTTCCAAAATACCATATTTAGATTGCATAGCTTACAATGCAAAATTACACACAGTGCTCCTGTGCCACTAAACAAGAAGTGCAGGAAGATGGTTTTGTTGTTAGGTGAGGTTTGCAGTTAGTCTGGCAAAATGGTACTACAGGATACAGTGTGTGGATGCTGATGTACAGGCAATTTTTGTTTGTCTTTTATTCAGGGTGACCTTCAATGTGAAGAAGAAAAAGCTTATCTGTGTTAGGGCTGCTCTAATAGTGTTGAAAACATCCCTTTGCTAGTGAGGGACTATACAATAGTACGGTAGTAGACTGCTACTTTACTGTAGACTGCTTCTGTGGTCTTAGGTGAATTTGTGTTAAGCAGTAGTTATTGATATGTTCCAAACTCCATATTAAAAGGCAGTAGATGCTAGCACAGAGACAGATTCAGTTGGCAAGCAGTCAGTTTGTTATCAACAGCATGTACATTTTTTAAAGCCAATTTGCCTGGGAAATCTGTTCGAGCTGACAACATATTTATCCTTTGCTAATGAGTAAATGAGAAGTTCTACCTTTAGGGGAGGATTAAATGATACAAATTTCAGGTCAGAGCAGCTGTATCATAGTTCAGTCAGTGTGTCTAATCCCTCAGTTTTAGCCTACTTGAAATTCTGGAAGTAGAGTGGGGGTGTTTTGTTTGTTTTGTTTTGCTTCTGTTTTGTTCCTTTGGCCTTGTTTTGATTTATATGGGCTTTTTGGTTCAAGAGTTCAAACCCAAGGAGGTGAAAATGTACAAAGCAGCAGACTTTTACTAAATGAGAAAGCATACTTGAAGTTGTTTTCAGAGCTGAAAATTTGTTCAGTGCCCTAATGAACTATATACAGGAAAGAAAAAAAAGCAATCTGGAAGTCAAAGCATGGGAAGGGGGGAAATAAGAGGTGGGTCTCAGTGTTTAATAAAGCCCTCAAAATCATGGTAAAGTCTCCACATAAACCATAAGTTTATCTTCCCTTTTCTCTGTCATTCAAATGTCCTCTTTTTGCTATGTTGTAGCTCCAACAGAAAGTTTCTCTACTCTTTCAATACCTCTCTTCAGCAGACTTAGAAAGTTTTTCATGCCTCTGCACAGTCCATGGGTCCAGAGGGAAGGTGAGGAACACACTGTTTGGCCTTTGGTTTTTGAGAGCAGGGCCTCAGATAGCTCTGAGGGGAACTGGCACTGATTTTTTCTCCCTAAGGAATTTTGCAAAGCCTGTGAGTCCACTTAGAAAAAAGCAGGTGCGATGCTGTTATTTCTAGGCTTGTGATTGAGTTGAATAGGCATGGTGACATTATAGGAAAATAAGGCACCCATTGTGTTAAAGTTGCTTTTCTTTTATTGTTTCACTGCAGGGAACAGAAAAAGCAACAGCTACTGAAGGACTGCATGACTCACATGAGGAAAGGATAAGCATGCCTGTGAGTTTGAGACCACTTACTCAACAATGTAATGCAATAGTCAAGTACAAAGACAAATACACAAACAGAAAATTAGGAAATACAGCATGACTGCAAGTGGAAGGAGTGTCCTTTAGGCTCCCCACCTCACGATGTGGATAGTGCACCGCAAGGTAAGTCCCAACAGCAAAGCAATGCTAGCTAACCCTCTGATGACTCATTCACTATTGAAAGTCACATTCATCTATCTAAAATCTCCCTTTTTTGCCACCTGTGTATAGGTGGCCAAGTCTGATTTACTTGGACACCCATGCATTAATCTTTCAAGGGAAGACGAAGTAGAAGCGTCTTACTGGCCTTTTTCTGAGCATTCTGCATCTTCAGTGCGTCAACCACAAGAAACAGGTCACGCTCAGCACTACCTATGACATCTAGATTGTATTGATAAACTCTCTATGTGGTTGATTATTTGGCACAAGAGTTAGTGCTAATATTTTTGTGGAAATAGCTTTATTTACAGGCTTCTGTATGAGACTGATATTCACGTGCATTATTTAGTTGAGAACACTGCGTTTTCTGCTTTTTTCTGGCAGAATAGAAATCCCATATGCCAATGAAGTATTTTGCTTTGATCCAGACGAAAGTTTCTGCTAAAATCAAAACTAAAATGTTTACTAACTTTTCAAAGTGTTAAAAACAAAGTTTATGGATTTTGGTCAAGAAGTCTTTGTTTATTTTAAACCACTAGCTTAATCTCAATGTAACAGAGCCACAGGCAAACAGAAAGCAAGTATACAGCTTTGTATTATTGATTAAGGCCTCAAAATAGTGAAAAGCACAGTGGAAATTGAAGAATTGGTTGTAGTCTCTTGAGACAGAGTCATTTCAGCTTTTTCATCACAAAGGTGCAGGGAACAGCAAAATGGCTATACAAAAATTGTCTTCAAATAATATATCAAAGAGAATGTCAGAAAAAGATCATGATGAATTATATATGTTAGCCCTTGGAAGTAGTATGAGTGGTTACTTGAACAGAACACTTAAGTGAAAATCAAAAAAAAAAAAGAAGCCAGGCAGATACAGGCAGATAGAGTAAGGATTGAAATGTGTCCACAAGGAACATTGTTCTTCGGTGAGAGAAAAAAACTTGAAGGGTAACTGTACTAAAATAGGTATTGATTTTTTTTCCCTTAATGCTCAGACAGCATAAGCTTTTGAGAGAAGTATATTTTTTCACAGGTGAAATAGAATGTGTTCATGGAAGCTAATGCATTTGATACTACCTTTGACAGCATGCCAAATACACTGGATAAAACCTTAACCAGCTGGTTCATTAACTGTAAAACTGCACTTACATCAGGAGATACATGGTAAGCTGTCACCTAGTAATTACATTTTCTGTCATTTCTGTGGTAGTCTTGGTTTCCCACAGAAAAAAAAATAGTAGTGTTCTGTAAAAATGGTTACTTCTTTGACACATATTGCACTTGATTTATAACTTAGTGAGGTATGATAGTATTGAAGGTATGATTTGGCACAAGCATTTGGTAGATGTCACCTAACACTGTTTCTTCTGTCATGAGAGGAAAAGGCAATGTGATTTGTTTATTAAGCTGTCCTAATTCAAGCAAAAAAAAAATAGTTTAATATGACTAAATGTAAAGCCACATGTTAAATAAAAAGAAATTCAGGGTAACAGGAGGAACTCTCAGCACAAAAGATT
>VZSV01000279.1:442844-452961 GCA_013398735.1 Nothocercus julius
GGCAAAGTCACTACAGGACATAATTTACATAGCAGAAGCTCTACGAGGTTCGCTGGTGGAATCTGAAATCCATTTTCTTCCTATGAGACTAATAGCAAGAATAGGAGGACTCCAACTTGAGAAGAATTAGCTACTGGCAGTAGGAGAGAGAGATAGAGGGAGTCCAAGGCCAGAAAATGTGACAAAAATGGTAACCCTCTGACCTAGCTCTCTTTCTTTACAAGCTTTCATCCTTTTAAAAATATCTTGAAAACTGTCTTCCTAATAAAGTCAGAAGCACAACACATGCTGTATTTCCCAAAGCACCTTATAAAAGAGCTGAAAGAGAAATCTTTCATAAACAGATTTGCCAAGGTACAAAACCTACCAAAATACTACTAAACAATCAAGAATACAAACATGCTTTTAAGTTCTGTGTTTCTCAAAAGGGAGAAGAGCCTTAGGCTAAACAGTAACAACAAGCAACATGACCCAATAGGAATGAATTGTAGGGAAAAACAGCTGAGAACCACAGAATGAGTCCACACATTGTGAGTCAGAGAGGTATTTTCTCTAGAGTTGCTCCACTCAGTTCCCATGGACTATAGGTCTAACTGCCATAGACAGGTGAGATTCCATACCTGTAGACCTTCTAGATTTCGGGTTGCCTTTTTACCTCCTGTTTTTGGTGTAGACAGGCTTTGGGAACGGAGAGAAGATTCCTGCAGAGCCATCACCAACCCCTCTCAGGCACATCAGGCATGTTCCACCAGGTCAGTTAAATCAAGGAAAGAGAAGGAGAAATTTTGTGCAGTAGCGTGTTTGTATTCTTTTTAACATAAACGTAAAATGAGAAAATGCATTCATTTTTTGAATAATCATATACACATTCCCAGGGAAGAAACACATATGCAGGAAAGACATATGGGCCTGATTCGTAACTAGGTTTTGGCTGTTGGCTCCTATGCAGAACATCCTGGTATTCCAAATAATGTAGTGGAATTAACTACTATCACTTCACACAGGGGTAGATCAGGGACCTTTTCCCATCTCCAATTCATTTAGATTTCACAAATGTCATTGCATCTTTTAGACTGCCAAAAATATATCTGATTTGGAAAATAGATATCATAAGTTTAGCAAGATATTTTAAATGCATAAATCTGACTCAATTTATTTTAAAACCACTTCTTCACCTTCTCTACTGATTTCTCATAATCCTGAAAATAGAGAAGGGTGGTAGATAGAATAGAAAGAATTCTAATTTTCTACCGTTCAACCTTCTTTTAATGTTGCTGTCATGAGTCCTTTCCCTAGAGATTTCCACGCTGTTTGACATGCTTACATAATTCCACTAGGTCAAATTCAGTTTTCATTTAGCCACAATAGGTAGATACAGTGAATCTCTGAACCATTAAAAATGACTTGCAAAGCTTTAACTGACAATGGGGAGTTCAAGATTTCACCTCAGCTGTCTTTACTAACTTTTGTTGGAGTCAATTTGAACGTATATTGGGCTAATTGAAATTAGATAGCCATTGCAAGCATGAGCAGATAAGTACATTTAGTCATACTCACATGTAATTATTCATTACATAATAGCAATTTACAAGTTTTTTCTTGAATCTAGTTAAATGCTGTAAATGCACAAAGCACATGATAAAATCTAGAAAAGCATTTTTTTTCATTCTAAGGGAAAAAGGCCATTTAAATTAAAGAGCAGTGCCTAGTCTGTGGATAGTTCTCATTTTCACTACTACAAAAAAAAATTAAATTAGATTTCTTGAAAGATGCTAGTACCCTCTCTGAAGTGTAGCAATATATTTTTCCTACTAATTCTCCTTAAGTGCTTAAAGGGTATTTTAAGTCTTTTAACCACTGTTGCTATTCCAAATAGGTCAAATCCTCCAAATAGAGATTCAAATTATACCATATGATTGACTGATTTTAATATTTGTACCAAGTGGAACCTAGATTAAACTACCATTTTTTAATATAATATTAACTGTAAATTAGGACCTTCCCATTCCCTTTCAAGCCGCCCTGCAAAATTTAAGGCATATTTTCACCCTTCACTCAAGGTGAAGATCTGCTTGCTGCATTTTTGTGAAAGTGGATTAAAATCAGTTTTTGCATAAGTAAAACCACACTGAACTGAAAGTGTGCAATGAAACACCATTGGAAAAAAAAAAAAAAAGATAAAAACACAGTGTATTCTGAGGAAGAATTTCAAGATTTGATCCAAGCTCTAGTAGAATAAAGGTACCATATTTAATCATTCTTAATTTTGACCCCAAATCTGATTGATGCACAAATGAAAAAAGATATTTCTATAGCCACTTTTAAATCTACCTGGTGTATTATTTTCCCTCTAAAATAATGTTACTAATATAAAGTGCTTGTTTTAGCCTTTTAGAATTTTCTCCTAGGCAGGAGATAAAAAGTATTACAGTTTTGAAGGATGATGGAGAGTTTTTGTTGTTGTTGTTGTTTTCTAGTTATCAAATATTGATAAAAGTATGTCAGTCCCTGTAAGTGATCTATTCCTGTAGGCTAGCCATTAAATCTAAGGATGCGTAAAAAAAATGGTAGCAGAGGGGCTTAAAAAGAAGTTGAAGTTGAAGAATGTCGTCTAAATATTAGGTGAAATTAGATACTTAGGAAAAAGGCGCAAATATGCAAAGGAAAAGATGTGTGCAAATAAGTATCTGTCCAGCATTTATGAAAAATGTCTTTTAAAATTAGTTACTTCTTGTGAAATTCATCTACTATCAACTGTTGAACAATAAAACCCATAAACTCATAAAGCCCCTATCATACCTGTAGTAAGCACAGTCGTCTGAAAATTACTGTTTAACTAACATAAAAACAAAAACCACATCTCCTGAGCCACAGGCTCTAGGTGACCCTGCGTGTGCAGGGGCGTTGGACTAGATGACCTCGAGAGGTCCCTTCCAACCTTAAGCATTCTGTGATTCTATGATTCTATGATCTCCTTATCTCTCAGGTCAGGCTCTCACTACAGCCTACACACATACTTGTCAGAAATCCCTTTTCATTGACTCTGAGTAAGAGCTAGTAGGGTCTCCTTCGGAAAACAGTGCGTATATATATATACACACACAGACATATATGTATATATACAAAATGTATATGCATAATATATATATATGTGTATATATACATATAACACATATTATATAAAACATATATGTTTTATATATGTTTTATATGTATAAAACATCTGTATGTAATATGTGTATTTATGAACGTGCACTGGCCTAATGTCGGTATCACAGGACACGTTCATACTACGTTCCCCTAGCACTTTCCTTTACTAATGTGCTATTCTTTATCTTGACTACCTCATAAGGGATGTGAAAACCATTTTTTTTTCTCTTCATATTTCTCCCAAGTCCTAGCTGAACTACTGCTAAGTTCAGAGTCAGAACTGTACAAGGAGTATGCAAACACCACTTAACAAAAATCTGTAGTACTCAGTTCAGTACAGCACCATGTTAAATGGGAGGGGAAAAAAAAAAAAATCTGATGCCTTCAGCATTTGGGAGAATAATGGAAACTTTTCTATATCCAGTTTTCCTGTCAGTTGCTATAGTAATGCCCAGCAAAAGCAGCATCAGAAATCTCCTCTAGACTTTGGGAGAGAATCTCTCCTCTTAGTGTTAATTGCTCCTTCAGCTATGTTCTTCACATCACACTTTGGCTCAGTGTCAAAGGCAATCAGAACACCGGGCTGCAATTACAGGGCAAGGACTAACTTTGCACAGCGATTCAGCATCCAGCCTGCACAAAGTGGGGAGAGAGAGTCTGGTATGGTTTCTTCATCTTACGTGGATCTGGATGAAAACTATGATGGTTTTTACCTTGCCTATGGCCGTGGCCTGCCCATTGCTGTCCCCTCTCTCATTGTAACCTTGCATTCATCAGCTAGATCCTAGAGGGAGGACTAAGAAGAGGGGACAGATGAGGAAACTTTCTGCTGGCAACAGACACTTGCCTCTTCTTCAAGCCACATAGCTCTTTTCTTTAGATGTTACTCTGGATGCCAACTCTTGCTTGGAGTCTCATTCCTCCCGTGCGCCATGTCTTGTAACAACTGAGGCTCCTGTATGTCATAATAGACTCAGGTCTTCATATTTCTGCATTCACATATACATTCTGAAAGATTAGTGTCTGAGGGATCTAAAGAGCCTCTAAGTTGAAGTTATAAATAGAACTACAGCATAGTTATTGCAAACCTACTTTAAGCATTCACTATGGGACTGAAAGAAGGAGTAGTTCCCAGGTATAAGGTTAGAACCACTCACAAACATTAACGACTATTCTCTGCATTCTTGCATTATTTAGTATTACCTGTGCTAACAGGGATTTCTGCTGGTTCTACTGCAGGTACTTTCATATCACCAGAGCTGTGCCTAGATGACAACAGAGCAAGCCAATTACGACATTTTCTGTATTGAGGAGTTGTCTTAGAAACAAGTTTTTTTATTTTAACACAGAGTTTAGAGGTGTGGTACAAGCACCAAGAATTTATATAAAGCAGAAGAGAAAGAAGTTTAATGACTCAGAAAGTTTAAATATTCATATAAGAACTAGCAGAGGACCCTAAGAAAATGGCATTACATCTACTGAAAACAGTCTTGCATATATACAGAAAAATACCTAGCAAACCTGCTCTGGATGTTTGTAAGGTACTAACTTGTTCCCAACATATGTAGCTGGAGGCTGGCTGTTCTGTCTGCATCGTGACGTTTAAAATGTAACAGATCTGCAGCCAGATGTTCAGGAGAGGAACCCACCAGCCACTAAGCTCTGTCAAAGCTACAAAAAGAGGATGGAAGGAGAAAAGATAAGGAAAAGGAGGAGGGGAGAATTATGCTCCATTATTCTGCATTTTTTAAATGACTTCTTTCAGTGTCTTATTTACTGCCTACCTCTATCAGCAGAGAGCAAATTGTCACCTTTGGCAAGGCTCTGGGAATACTAACAGTCAGCAACAGTCTGCAAATGAAAAAATTCTCCTGACCGTCACAGGGTTTGGACTGCTTAATTAGTTATCTGACAACTTGAGAAGTGGGAGCTGAGTACTGGTATGGCTGAGAAATCCTGTTGTCCAAGGTGAAATGTGGGTGGCAGCAACAGTTTCAGGAAAACTTCAGAAAGATGATAACCCAAGAATTAAGTGCTTTAAATAGACTAGTCTGAGTTGAAGCCATTTGAGTAAATTTACATGACATATGCATGCAAGGTAAGACTAGAGATATGTGTTTGAGAGGGGCAGAAGGTACCAAGGTCTCATTTAAGTCTTTTACAACCTAAACAGGAGATAAGTTGGGATGCAAGCAGAGCAATCTGACTGGAATTTAACGTGCCATGTGAATAAGTCCTCAGAAAGCTGATTCCTTCTTTGATGACTAAGCACAGGAAAACTTCTGGTTATTTATGACACATGAAAGCAATAGAGACTAAAAGAAAGAAAAAAAAAAAAAAAAACTTGACAACAGCAGTAAAAAAAAAATCTGAAGAATGTAATCTCTTTAAATGAAATCCATTTTTTAAAGTTTTAACACAAAGAAGTTTCTATACAAGGCCAAAGAATGGGGAAAAAATACCACTGTTCATGAATCAACTTGCATGGACACCTCTGTAAGAGGGAGTCTTTGAGGCAGGAACCTCCCACAGAGCTTCTCTGCAAATAAACACAAATGCAAATCATTTATCTAGCAATTCTGCTACAGTGCTATCTTTTCTTATACTATTGCACCTCGTACATCTCCTGATCCTACGCTTGGTTTCATTCCTGCATTCACCTCGTCTACTCCAAGTCTTTCCATCTCCTGATAAGCATGTGAGCTGGAGTCAGAGGTATGTTCTGGAAAGTTTGAGAGCAAAATTAGTAAAGGGTCTAAAAGGGCCTTTTAAGGGTCTTAAAATGCATTTACTTGACCATAAGGGGTTCAATCTCTTATTCCACTCCAGAAAAATAAATATATATTTTAATTAAAACCCCCTGAAGAAGCCTTCATTGTGAAAGAGTCTTTTTATCTTCTCCCTTGGAGTATTCTCATAAACTTGGTTTTTTTCTTTTTCAGAAGTATTATGAATAGATGATAATTGCTTTCAGAAAATTATTATCGTAATCAATAATATTTGCACTGAAAAACCTCATCCAAAGAGCTACTGCCTTCCACAAACATCACGGACATCTGCTTTCTGAAATTACTATGTGAACTGAAAAAGCCTTTTCTTCTGCATTTGCTTTGCAATGATAGAGTAACATTTTTCAAATTAATTGTTATTGATGGGGTTTATGTTTTCTCTTCTCAGTTTTTTTCAGCTGTGCAAGCTATACCAGTGGATCACAGTATTTACTTCTGCTCTTGGAATAAAACAGAGTGGGAAATTAATTTCTGAACACCTCATATATTTCCCAGAACTCAGAAAGAACTCCCTGCCATTATGACATTTACAGAGAGAAATTGTTCTATTGACCAACTCTTATTTTTATTCACATCTATCTTAACCCGCTACCTTTCATTGTTAAGTTAAAACCATCATGTACAATATCTTATGTATGAAACTAGTGTTAAGAAAGTCCTTACTATATTTAACACCTTAAAATCAGTGGAAATGCAGACCAGCAAAAAGAGCAAGACTTTGCAGGCCAATTTTCCATTTTTCATAAACCTGCAGCAGGCTGAAGCACAGGTAGCTGAGAGGCTGAAGGCCTCTTCCCATAATCATTCACTACATTTCTGCTTGTTGGTTGGAACCAGTGTCTCTGACACGGGCGGGATACATTTCACCACAGACTATGTTTGAGGTCCTGGATTCTGCTTCTTTAATAGCTTAAGTTTTGCCTCCAGCATCTCTCTCCTTCTCAAGCCCATCTACCTTTGCAACTATCCTTTAAACTTTGTGAAACCAGCCCCTTTTGCCAGATGGACGAATTGCCAGACAAGCTCCACCAGCATTAGGAGCATGTGCCTGAGAAATGGGTTACCACCACTGTATCTTTCAGTCCCTACCAGCTACAATCATCATATTTAGAGAGGCACTTCCAGCGCGAGAACAAACACTGCTGCCACCTACTTTGTGGAAAGCTATCGCACCCATGGAAATATTTCCCTCTTTACCAATTACAGAGCACCATATTCTTCTAAAATATATTTCAGACCCTCAAAGCTCCCTGAGTGCTAAGCCTTTATTACATAAATCTGCATTAACAGGTCTCATAAGTACATCCCCTCTTGAAAATGTCACTTGAAAACGTCAGCAGCAACAAAAATTATAATCAGTGCCAAAGCTGCTTATAATAACTGTGCTGTGGATGTTTCAATAAAGTAGGTTCTGTCTTGAAGATGAAAACTTTCAAAGGACACATTTTCCCACCTCTCATGTCATACTGACATGACTGATAACGAAGCCCATTCAAACTGTTCCGGCTGCTCCTGAAAGATTTGTTTTGTTGGAGCCACAAGTTTGTTGGAGCCACATTTAGACTGACAAAAAGTGTTAAATGATGTTTTACACTTAGTTCCTTTATTGAGCTTGTTTCTCAATCTTGAAATTACATATTTCAAGATGTGTGTAAAGATGTACTCCTATCTGAAAGGTCTAGGATAAAAATGTAATGCAAGATGGGGAATAGCACATGCAAAGACAACAGTTATCAATCCTGCCTTCCACTTTGTGTGCAGTTATCTTTGACTTCTGTTGCCATCATTACTCCCCAATTATTTGGGTGCTGTAGGTCTTGCGAGCTTGAGCCAGAATTCAGCTGTGCCAAGCACTGTATGCACACACATACACATGGCTTTCCTTGCTATGGAAAGCACACAGCCCAGATAACTGCACAGATATTACTCTAAACTTTTGTCCAGCCAGTTCACTAATCACACCTGAGTTAAACACTAGATGCAAAATTGCAGGGCTTAATTAGACAAGTAGTTAATTCTACAGGGAATCACCACAAATATCACAGGAAGATCACCTAAATCTTCACCCTTGGAACAGATATCAATTTATCCATCTAGGAAACAGGAGAACAGCTTCTGTCTTCCCTCTACCTGAGTCATCTGTGCCCAGAAATAAAACACATTTGTTTTCATGGTCACTGAATATCAACACAGCAATGGAATAGTTCACCATATTGCTCTCTTCTGACTAAGCTTCCTGGAGGAGCTGTTCTCCTTCTCAGTGCAGAATCCAGAGTCTGGCTTCAGGACCATAAAAACAGCAATCATGAGTAAATGCCAGTCCTATGGGACCATCTTTCTCTCTCCCTGGCTGCAGCAGGTTATCATGGATATCACTGCTGCATCATACTGTAGGAATAGTCTCATTACCAAACTACTAGTTGACTGTGCTTTTACTCCATCCCTAGGGAATACTATTCACTCTGATCTCCACATCCTGAGCATTTTAACAAATTTGTGAACACTGAGTGAAGTTTAAGAGGTATAATGCATATTGATGATGAACAAGATAGATATGTATATGTATTTTTAAAAGAAAAGCACATGGAATTTCAACAGAGCCTTTGGAAATCACTGAGCTTATCTTTATCCACCTTTTCTCATAAATAGCCTGACAGAATGCATAGTGAAGCTATGCACAGAATACTCAAAACAAATTAATTATACAAGTATAGCACAGTGTGATTCTTACACACCAATTCCAACACAGCTGTTGGTATAAAGTTCCTAACAAACTTATTCATGAAGCAACCAACTCATACCATGGACTTCCAAATTTCTGATATCAGCAATAATAATCTTGCTAGGTCTAGTCACTGAAAAGACTTCTGTGAAAATACGGGCAAGATTTTTTACTGTTTAAAAACACTGATTTCCTCGATCAATTTGCAAATAGTTTACAGTAACATAAATGACAATCTCCTGTCTTGTGTTGCAGTAGAAGACACATGACAGGTAGCCTTTAGTAAAGAGCATCATGATTACCAAGAAGGAAGTGTACCCAGCTGTGGAGATTCATGGCATGGACACGGGATCCAGTCAGCTCCCACCCACCTCAGCCTTCTCTGTCCCAGCATCCACATCTCATCAATGTAAATATTCATTTGATATGATGCAGGGAG
The DNA here is from genome assembly GCA_013398735.1 of Nothocercus julius. Lineage (NCBI taxonomy): Eukaryota > Metazoa > Chordata > Aves > Tinamiformes > Tinamidae > Nothocercus > Nothocercus julius. Next base: position 451,945 of record VZSV01000279.1, read on the forward strand.
GCTGATGTTAAAGCACCTAGCTCCTTCCTCCTTCCTCCTTCTCTCATGTAACATTAACCCAGCTGAAAAGAGGGTATGCTGAGGCTGGAACTGTGTGTGATTTGTATTTCAGCAATGGTCTGATGAGAAAACTTTGTACGGTAGTTTAGCATCTGCTCTGCTGGAGAGGCTGCTCAAATTCATGTTATGTGTTCCAATACTGATGGCTGTGTGTGCTTGCCGAGGTTTATTAAGCCGTCAGGGAATCCAGAAGTTCTCCTGAAAGTCCTTGATTTCTCTTTCTTACTCCCCTCATCTCTTTAGCAGATTTGTACCGTTTTTCTTTTAGTGGCAGTTACTAAATGCTAGTAGCAACATTGACATCCCAGGAATTTCTAGTTCCATGTTATTAAAGGGAGTAATTTGGATCCTATATTGCATCATTTTGCTTCAGACTGTTTAGATTATGCTTAGCCTGTACATTCAAGCCAGGTCAACACTGAAATTCAGGTCTGGAGTTAATGATGTTGAAATACAGAAGAATATTTTCATTAATAGTTCTAAAAAAACATTTCAAAAGACCAGCAAACATCAAAGCACTCCTATCTTAGCAAATGACCCAAGTTTTATGAAGCAAACTCTTCTCAGGAAGTTTTTGCCTTTTCAGAAAAATAGTAATTCCTGTGGAACTGAATCAGAAGGGAAGTGGAGGGAAATCTTCAAAAGCACCAAAAATGACCCATCAAAACACAGAGAAGCTGGTAACCAAAGCTGTAATTTCCATTTGTTGTTTATTACATGTTGGCCTTTCGTATCTAGCCGAAATATTTTGATAAAATATAACACTCACCTCTAAATTAAATCATTTTATCTGGATTCCTTCAATGGTTAACCTGACTTTATAAGGTTAGTCATCTCTTTCAAAGCCCACTCAGAGTGCTGAGAGATTTAGGCTTGATGTTTCCATTACTTAGTTAAAAAAAAAAAAAAAAAAAAAAAAAAAAAAAAAAAAAAAAAAAAAAAAAAAAAAAAAAAAAA
>VZSV01000279.1:453106-470499 GCA_013398735.1 Nothocercus julius
AAAAAAGGAAAAGGAAAAAAGGAAAAGAAAAAAAAAGAAAAAGAACAGAGGAAAAGAAAAAAGGAAAAGAAAAAAGGAAAAGGAACTAACACCATGTGATTATAAAAGTAGGCCCCACACTTCCATAAAACTTATCTATTCGGATTTCTTATACAACTCGTGTCCCTCCACTTTTCACATATCAATGCATTAACATCACCTTAGACCCAACCTATGAATTCGCCTAAAATATGTCCAGCAATAATTTCTGTCAGAGACTCCTTTGCGTTTCTCATTTGACAAATATACTCATTCTCATCATTTGTGTTTGATAGTGAATAAACCCCGTCAGTCAAATGCTGCATGTAGTCTCTGGCCACTTGCACAATGTGCATTTTTAAAGTGAAAGCTGTTGAATAGTTCTTGTGCTGAAGAAGAGAGGTAGCATTCACATATTTTTTAGGAAAATTGGGTAACATGGGTAAGTGGAAATGACATATTTTGGACTAGTGCTGCTCAGAAAAACATTAAAATGAAGCTTAAAAAGCTTCCATCACCTGCATGGATTATATTCAACCCTGGTGAACAAGTTGCTGAAGTATCAGGATGCTTAAGTTGTATGCTTGAATACTGTTTTTGTTCCACTTATGGTCACCTGAAAAATGATTCTTATCTGGAGAAATGAAATAGGGTCAGCATCCCCTTGGGGAGTCTAAAGTATCTGCACAGTTACAGTGGTGACCCTTGACTGATAGATTCCTGGCTAACGCTCTGAGGCACAAGGTAGCCTGTGAATTACCATCGGTTTGAAAAATGCTAACAAATGACTTTTACTTACTGTATAGTGCAAGCTGTTAACACCACAACGCTTTAAATGTGTGCTGGATGCACTACTTTGCTTTTCATTTCATTCAGATCATAATCTGAAAATAAACTGGCACATCTCTCCACAAGTAAAATTGTTACATTTATCTAATGGAATATTTTATTATTCACTGGAAACGATTTCTGGCAGCCAAAAATAAACACCGGAATTTGGCCAGACTATTTTTAACAAATGCAAACATCACTGAAGTAAGCATGTAAAACTTACAGGTTAAAATGTAATGCCCATTTCCCATAAAGCATGCATTTAATAAAGATAATGGTTTGCATTATATTTAAGACTCTGTTAGAAAAGCCTTTTGAAGAGATTTTCTAAAATAAGGTTTGTTAATAGTTCAGTTTAAAAAAAACACTTCAGTTGCAAATCTACCAGATTATGAGAAATCATTAATTCAAAATTTGTCCTAAAAAGGGAAGAAAACAGAAGCAAACTCCAGCTACAGGCAGAGTAACAAAACAAACTTTTCTAAACATCTCCTGAGTTAAAAATTATAGGTAATTTTGTCTTAATTAGCAATTACGCAGCCAATATCTATATATAGCGCAAGATAAACAATGGTATTAATCACTTTTCCAGATGAGAAACTACTCTGCAACTTAGGCAGCAGTACATCTGAGAATATGTAAAAACTGCATCTCAGAAGCAGATGCAGCAAAACCCAGAAATGTTCATAGGAAAGGAAGGAAAGGAATTGAGCAGAGACCTGAGCAGTGTCAAAGAAGGAGGAGCCATCTAAAACAAATAGTTTATTGAAACAGTTCAGGGGTTAACTGTGAAGAGGCGCTCAAGAGGGACTGCAGGATGCTGAGGGACTTGGCAAAACAATCCAAATTCTGGTTTCACACCCTATCTGTGAAATACCATTGGCAGTGCTGTGGCCCCTGTTAGGGCAACGCTGCTCTTCAGAAGTTAATCTCAAAACAATATACATTTGAGTCAAAGACTAACCACCATCACTTTAAAATCACACAACACACAACTAAACCTTGTTTGAATCACAGGCAAAGTTACAATTTTCTTAAATCAAAAACACCTACATTTTATCAACTTTCCTCAAGAGAAATCATACCACAAAGTATTATTCAGAAACTTCCACCCTGATCCAGGAACCAGTAGCAATGATTATTAATCCATGAATAAAAGGAAGTGAACACTAGACCAGGTCATCAAAGCAAGCCAGTTGTCAAACACACAAATTGGTTCAGTTCCTCTGAGCCGACCTGAACACGGTCAGTCTTCAAAACACAGAGAATTTATTTACGGATATTCTTCAGTATACAAACTGAAATTCCCCTTATCTTAAACTTGCACATAGCAAAAAGCCATTAACATGCATTAGAGTCAAGTCCAAGAAAATTCTAATGCATCATAAAAACAGAAATTTTAATTTTATTTACTGAATTCTAGAAAACATCAATAGAAAAGAATACTGCTAGACCATTCAGTTCATTTTACTAGTATTTTTTCCTTATAACACAGTTTTCAGACCCTTGTCTAGAATACCAGCAGACACCTGTCTAGAATATCAGTGTAAGAAATATATAAAACAGGTGATGCAGTTTTCATTATTTCTTTGAAATATTTTTTAACCAGGGTTTGCCTGAAAGATTAGATTTTTCCTTATTTATAGACATCTGTGGTATATCTTCTTGTTCTTGTTATTCTTGCAAATATTCATAGGCTATCCTGTTTCTCAGTTCATTTACAGTTCATTTACAGTTAGCACTTATCTTTCATCCAAAAAACAGTCTCCTAAGTCCTGTTTCATATTTGCTTTTGGGAGTGGGGAATAGGTAAGCATGACATGGCTATAATTGGTTATTTATCATGTATTACGGGATTTCCCAGAGTTAAAGATGCGGTATCACGAGAGTTATTCTCAAATTTTTGTTTCATTAGTCTTTCATGTTAAAGAGACAGCTATGGCTCTCAGAATGCTCCCCAGAGTGTCCCTTAAGGCAAATGGCTGTCAGACCTCAGAAAGAAAAATACTGTCTATTAACTAGGATAGTCCTCAAAACAGTTTAGATCAGCTCTTTGCTGAAACTCTGTGATCAACATTTTCCTACTGCTCCTGTTTCTAGTTCTAAAAAGAGGACCTATTTTCCCTGGGCACGTTACTCTTAGGGTGCCACTGCTGAGCATAAACTTTCTCATTCTCAAACCAAAATGAACAGCTGTGGGAAAGCTTGCTGATGTTAAATGGATTTATTGCTCGTGATAACCGTTGCAGGTAATGTGATTTTTTTTTTTCAAGATACTGTGGGGGTTTTTGGCTGGGTTTTATTCCACACTAGCGAAAATAGGTTGCAGTAGCCACCTATTTCCATGCCCCTGGTAAAACAGAAGTGTACCGAGAAAGGATTAGAGAGAGTTGTTAAATGCCTAGCAATAACAGAAGAGAACAATTTTTAAAGTTTTTTTCCTTTTCTACTCCATTAAGCTGCCTTTTTCTGCACAGATTAATTTCAGTCAAAAGCTTTGCTTCATTTTCAGGTTGGATGTTACGTGAACCACCAAAGCTTAAACTGGCTTCTCCTTTCTCCATTCCCTCCATATCCCTGGTTTTCTTGTGAGGCAGAAATCATGCACTCTACTGCACTTTCCAAAGTTAGCAAGATGTAACTCTTCTGGCTTTAAACTACACTAGAGAATTAACTGCTTTAAGGAAAGTTTTGATTTTTTTCTTCATAGCAAAGCCTGTTTATAAAAAAAAGGACATGTTAAAATATATACCACTATAATGAAAAATACAGGGATATATACAGGATTTTTACTGTTGTTGTTTTTAAAAAAAAAAAAAAAATCTTTTGCAAACTGAAAATTTTCTATCTTCTCCAGAATCTTTATGTGCACAAAACCTCAGAGATCTTTAGGTAAGAAAGCTATCTATGCCTATGAAAGTTATGTCTCTTCATCCCAGACAAGTTAGAATAATGCATAAATATAGTTGATATAATTTTCATGTAAATTCTTGGAAATACTTGATTCTGTTTTCTAGACTCTAAATTCAATAAGGTAGCAGCAAATTAATTGCAGGTTAAGCTTGTGTTTAGGCAAAATATATTTCATAGCTGGTGGCCTTCATTTTAAATATTTGGGATTCAAGTCCAAAATCAAAGACAAGTCATGAATGTGATTCCATGTGATTCACTTGCAAATTCACTTTGACCCATAGCTGTTGAAAGTCTGTCATTAGCTTGATACTAGCAAGCGAAATGGAGATTAGCAAGGGAAATGGAGATATGTTCTCTGTTGTATACCATTTTCCTTTGAATGACAGAAAATCTCTTTTTTTGTGTGGTAGTACAGGAGTAACAAAAATACCAAGTGGAAAACTGACCTTTCGGATTACCTTTATTAAAAGCCTAGTGAGAGGCAAATAGCCAGGAAACAAAACCTCTGTTCCAGGGAACCTGTCCCAAACAATGATGAAATAAAAACCAAATATAAAATACTGTTTCCTTGAATGAGTAGCCAAACAATGATGAAATAAAAACCAAATATAAAATACTGTTTCCTTGAATGAGTAGACCAGAACCTTTATTCAAACCTTCATCCAGAAAGAAGCATCTCTAATGCAACTCCGTATTTCTCCTCTTTATGATGTATTTACTGACTAAAACTTTTTTTCCATCTGGCATCTTGGTACCGACTGACAGAAACACTGTATATGTTCAGCATTCCTGCTGTATAAAATGTGCTCTGACCTGAAGGGAGTTTCATGCTTGAAGGATTTGCAATATGAGATTCTTTATTTGTATATTAAATCCTTCCAACCGTACCAAATTTAATTTGTTACTCATCTGATTTATACAAAGGTAAGCTTAAGAATGTTTGATGCACACAAATCAATTCAATACAATCAATTAAGCATTCAAGATTTGTTGAGTCTAAGTTCTTACTCAAATGCCCTCCTGTACATTGACTTTCTCTGGCAAACTTTCCTGTCTTGTCTCAGTATTTATCCATACTTCTTTTTCTTCCCAGGCAATTGTGATGTTACCATATTTGTGTATCTTAACACATCAACTTTTACAAGGTAAGATTTTTCTGGACAAAGCGTACATCATTACTGCACAAAATTATCCAGTTAAGCATAAAGTATAAATATAAATAAACTATGTAAACCCAAAGCAAATCTTCATTCCCTCAGTTTTTTCTTTTTTTTTTTTTTTTTTTTTTTCTGGTCAAGACTGGCTTGTTTTCCACCAAATAGCATTTGTCACTGTAATTTCTGTACTGAAGTACAAAAATATGTTCTCTTTTTCTTTTCTTCCTTTCCTTCCACTAGAGATTTGGGCTGTAATTCCCTACTGTATATACTTGCCACAAAAGGAAGCTATCAGAATGTTATTTGACGTCCATTGCTAGAACCATTTCCATGGCTGGAGCCTCTTTCTAGGTTAGCACACTGTCATACCAAGAGCTATAGAAATAAAAAACTCACAGACTGAAAGCTGATTTGCTTCTCATAATTTATCCCCATGAAAGTTCAGTAAACGATGGCATTTGTCAACTGCATCCACATGAGTCACACCAGCCACATGGAACCACACCAGAAAGGAAGGCTGCTATCGCTGGCAAACTTTGGCATAAACCTCCCCACATCTCGACAATTGTTTTTCTCAGACGTCTCCAATATGGTAGGAGTGCAGATTATTTTATGCTTTCCCGTGAGGAGGATCCTCTGGCCTCTCACCTGTTACACTTCTTCTGGAGATACCCTAAGTTGCTCAGCTGGACAAGGATGAAAATAAGGGATCCCTCTGAAGATCATCACCTTGCAAGTAAGTGCAAAAGAAACGGAAAGGGAAGGGAAGGTAACTATATTAGTCAGCTGAACATTTAGCAAAGAAGCATGACTCTGATGCACTGAGCAGTGTGCTTGTAAAGACAACCAGGAGCTGAACAACCGAAGTGTTCATTGCATGCCATTAGATGTAGTTCAATGTCACCAGAGTGGCTTGAGCAATTGGGTCTATTCTAGATAAACATCATGCACTTACAGGAATGCTATTCTGATTATTCCCATTGTAAGTACTTTTCACAGATCAAAAGCAAATGCAGCCCCTCTTATACACCACTAGATTATCAAGTTTCATCACTTGAATTACCAGCTGATCTTCTTACAAAGCTCTAATTCAGTTTATCATGGGCTGATTCACAAGCCTTAGAAAATTATTCTTCTATACGTTTTTCAATTCATTATCATCTCTAGCACTCCTCAGTAGGTTTCCCAAAAAGAATCAAGTAATTAGGCTTTCCTTGTCAGACTAATTACAAGCACAGCCCACCTGTCTGCCTTCCAAGGAAATGGTGTTTGAACTACAGGCAGGTTACAGTCATAAGCAGGCCTATATGAAGAAAAGAAAATAGATGATAGGGCAGGGCAACCTTCAATAATCCTTGAATATCACACTGACTCACTCATATACCCTGTGTTTACTATTCTTTCCACTGCCTCACTGCTGTCACACTAGGACCTAAAAGCTTAAGCTTTGCACATTAAACATTAAACCCCAGTCCTTCTAAAAGGCATCCACTCCCTTTCTGTTCTTTGCCTTCCAGTTAGGATCAATATTTTGTTGTTTTTCTCATCAATGAGTTTAAATTTTGAATATTGGGTGTAAAAGAGTCAACAGCCTAACACAGTCAACAGTTGGCTATGAAATCACACACAGCAGAAACAACTTAAACAGTTTTGAATGAAGTGTAACAAAATGAATCAAGAAATAACAATCTCCTAGATACTTGCTGAACTGAAGAAGAAATTAAATTCTTTGTAGAAATTCTTCAGAAAGAATTGTTTATGAAATTTACTGGATAAATTGATTTCTGAGCACAAGAACTACTAAAAGTCAGAGCTATCTAAGTAATCATTCACATATTATTTACAAGCTCATCCTCCCAGTGAAGCTGAATCAGTAGACAGAATCTAAATACACATAATCTCTGCAAAAAGCAGACCATGAGGATAAAAATATATGGGCACTGGGAAGGCACTTTAAAACAAATGAATAAGAACAAGCAATAGAAAGGCTAAAATAATTAGTTGGATTTTTTTTACTCCATTAAGGTAACCTCAGAATTCATAGAATATTACATGTTGGAAGGGGCAGCTGTAGATCAGCTGGTCCAACCACCCCACTCAGACCACGCCTGGTTAAGTGAGACTGCTCAGGGCCAGGGCCAGCAGTTAAGTTCTGCTTACCTCGAGAGAGGGAGACTGTCTGGGGCACTTTCCCAGTATTACATCACCACAGCAAAAACCTTAATCAGACTTTCCCTCTTTGCAATTCTTGTCTCTTGCCTCACCTCTTCCTAGCCTGTACCTTTAAAAAGAGTTTCACTTTGTTTTTTTCTGTACTGTCACATTTTGCGATTAAAGACAGCAACAAGGTTTACCCTCTACTCTCTCTGCTGAAGGTTGAGAGGGTCCAGTGCATTCAGCCTCTTCTCACATGCCAGATGCTCCAGCCTTTTCACCACCTTGGTGGCCCTTTGCTGGACTTGCTTCAGTTTGTTAGTGCCTTCCTTGTGCTGGGGAGCCCAAAGTTGGACATAACTCTCCAGATGCAGTCTCGTACATTGGGTCTTCAGATAGGGTTTTGGGGCACTCACCTCCTGTTTTTCAAAAGAGCAACTGGAATTTAGCAATATAAGAGCTACTAAAGTAAAAAGCTCATGTTACCCATATTCTCTTAGGTTTATTTGTGGTGCATTGTCATCCAAGAGCTGGATTCATCTCCAGACTGAGTTGGGTTCACAACAGTTTCTGTTAGTGCGTGCCTAGATAAGCTATTACTTAATGTACCTTTCTATTCTCAAAATGAGGTTCATAAGAATGTGCAATTTATGAATAATGAATAAACAAATTATCACAAAATATTACAAAAGAGCTGCTATCTTTTGGCACATTTTCAGATTATTAGTTGATGTTACTATAAGAAGTTTGTTACTTTGTTAGTATCAGTGTAATGGGGTACATATGAATAGTATTGAATTTAAATAGCTGTAACATTCTTTTCAGCAAAACAGCAGGTAACAAAAATACAATTTAAAGCAAAAATTGTACACTTTTCTATCAGAGAGTATCTGGGATGAAACAGGAATGTTAAATAGGGAAGGATTTCCACAGGTACAAAGACTCAGGATTTTTTCACATTCTATTTTTGTTGTAAGTATAGAATCAAAGCAAAGAAGAAGCTGACTCTGAGGACCATCTTTTTACCACTCTGACTCTGTCTCTCTTTGACCTCCAAGAGCTTTCAAGGCCCTATGCCTGCCATCAGGCTGGTGCAAGTCTATTAAAATCAAATGCTTCCTCTGAGCATTAGGTAATGGATTCTAAAGAAAAAGATTTCTGACAAGTAGATTGTCCCACTAGATTAAAAAAATAATAATAATACATTTTTTAAGAGTTCATTCTAGCTTATCCTGAGATTGCTGCAAGCTCATTTCTGGAACATCTGCCTGTAGTGACACCCAGTGCATCAGGCCTTTTAGTCATCTTAAGTCAAGGACAAACATGCGGATGCATGTCTAATCCTCTGAATCCTGCGTAGAGTAGTGTGCAAAATTGGTTCTTTTTACGTGCAAAATTTCCATGCACCTACATATTGCACTAACGCACCCCACACATTGCACTAATGCCAGCTGGTGGTGCTCAGGAAATGGCTTATCTTTTTCTAGACCACAGAGAGCATTTCCATCGCTTGAAGTATCATTTTTGATATCACTCTTGATATTCATAGAATCATAGAATCATAGAATGCTTAAGGTTGGAAGGGACCTCTAGAGATCATCTAGTCCAACCCCCCTGCACATGCAGGGTCACCTACAGCAGGTGGCTTAGGACTGCGTCCAAGCGGGTTTGGAAGATCTCCAGACAAGGAGACTCCACAGCCTCTCTGGGCAGCCTGTGCCAGGGCTCTGTCATCCTCACGGTCAAGAAATTTTTCCTAAAGTTCCTGTGGAACTTTTGGTGTTTCAGTTTGTGGCCGTTTCCTCTAGGCCTGATAAGTGGCCACCATTGAGAAGAGGCCGCCCCATCCTCCTCACTGCCTCCCTTGAGGTCCTTATAGACACTATTCTTCTTTTATTTGAATTTATAGACCTTAGAGAAATGGAAAACAGTAGTCACCTAGTGACATTATGTAGTCACATAAAGTAAGATACATCCGTCTTACTTTAGGAAAATATTTTTTCCGGAATTACAGAATCTGTAACAAAATCAACAACAACAAAAAAAAGGCATTTGTAATATATACAATTTAAAAGCAGTTTTCTATTTTTAAAATTCTGTAGTCATGTCTCTGAAAAAAAATGTGATGCAGAAGTATCACAAATTAGTGAAGAGCACATTAGTAAGCTTTTTTAAATGGTACAACTGAAGCCATAGATATTGCACCATTAAATCAAATAAAAGAGTATTTAAGAATATTTAACCACTTACAAGCACAGTTAAGTCTCTGTTTGGCTTTTCAGTAATGTCTGGATGACTAATTTCAGAATAAGTGAATTGGCCTAATGCTTCAGAAAGTTCTCTATTCACTGACCTACATGATTAGGCAATGAGGAATTTTTGAACAAAAAAATGTTTTTTAATATATTAGTTAATGCTAGCTAGGATAGCAGTCCTGATGTCAGGGACACCAAACAATGATACAGTTTAGCTAGATCAGGTTAACAAAATTTCAATTAATCCAGAGCAGCATTTTGAAAAGCCCTACAATTCTACTTTTGAAGTAATTTGTAGGCTTAGAAGTTAAATCCCATTGAAACGTAACACAACTGACTCATTTGAGAAGCCTTTGAAACTTTGCATTTTAAGCTTCCGAAACCCGAATCTTCAGAGGTACATAAGCATGTAAGTATCACAAATTTCAGTGGGAGCTTGCTAGGCATCCAAATGCTTTTAAACAAGATGCCACAAATTATGAAAGCTGGGCTCGAGACTGCTTTGAAAATGTGCACAAGCCAAAAAAGTTCCCCAAGGTATGAAAAGAAATGGTAAAACAGGAGAAACAAGGCAGTCTTCCAAAATAAGTAACTTAGCACCTCTACCACATGAACAAATATATATATATATTTGATGTGTTTACTCAAGTAATTGGTCTTCTGTCCTAGATGAGCTGTATCAGGACAGTAGCATGCACAGATCCCCACTGAATACAGTGCAGGAGGGTTGTTTGTTTTTGAAAGAGAGATGTTTTCTTTGTGTTCATACCCGGGTTTTCTCCTAGCATTTAACAACACACAATGTCCTGTTAAGTTTTTATTGCTGGAGCTTCACACAGATGGAAGTGACTTCAGAGCAGTCCACATGGCTACTAACCAGGATGAAAAAGACCACATGACTAAAAACAGCGTGTGAAGTGTCTTAACATGTGTGCAATGATGCTATTTAAGCAACAATAGTTACATCCCTCAAAAACCTACTTGCAGAGGCAAATATGGATTTAAAGTCTTTTTTCTTTTTTTTTTTTTTTATCTTTTATCTTGCTTTTTTAAGTCTGTCACTGTACTAAAGAAATTTAAGGGCAAAATTCAGAATTTTCCTCTCAGATCTGCACAGTAGGTCTCCATTCCCATATCCAACATTCACATCTGTGTACACAGAAGAGATGCAAGGGAGAAAAGCACGGGAGCGGAGCTCTATCTACTGCTGAGATCTGAGAGAGCGCCAGTGCTCCAAAAGCAGGAGATGGAGGCAAATCAATGCAGCTGCCTACTACTGCATAATTTTGTTGAACTCATCTAGCCAACTTGCTAGACAGCCTATTTCTTTCTAGCTATATAGTTACGGCTTTGAAGTTCTTTTTGATTCATGTATTCTTTTTTTGCTCTTCCAGTTCAAAAATATTTTTTTTTTTATAGTGCATTTTCCTATTCACGAGCAGAATAGGAAGCATAAAACGTGCTGAAAGATCTTCCGGTGACGATTTGTGTGTCTGGAGGAGGGGTGTTCTCAAATTTATTTTCAGGCTGGTAGCACTCACATGTGATTTTCAGCTCTGTTTTAGGGAGCCATACAGCACAGAGGGTGAAGAGCTATTTGACACACGAGAGGCTTTGGTGGATCTTTGTTTCAGGATTAGTAAAGCATTCAATCCTGCAAGACTCCGGTGTTCTGGAGAGGTGATTAGACAAAAGTAGATGAGGAAGATGAGAGTGATCTGTAAGCTAAACTTTAAATAATGGAGTCTCCCTTTACTTCTCACTTTGATGGCTCTTAGGGAGGAGTATGAGTGAAAATGTTTTTTGCAGAAAAATCCAATAAAACCTCATCAGGAGGGAGAGTTTTAGTGGATGCTTGCTAAGAGGGAGAAAGGAGTCCTAAAGCACCTTTTTCCATCAGACTGAGAGGCTGAACTGATAGGTTAGCCTCAGGAGCTATCTTAATCATCCCTCTATTATACAGCCTTGCTCAACAAGCCTCAGCCATTTCCTTGCCCGAAGCAATTTTCTCTGGCAGAACCACCAAGACTTTCCTTTTCCTTATTAGAACATCATTAAGTAAATATGTATTAAAAGGTCTGCAAGCCTCCAGTCCATAGCAGAAGTAAAAAGAAACCACATGAGCACTGTGCAAAGCCACTGATTTCACAACAAACTATGCATGGGAATACATTATCTGGTTCCTGTGGAGTGGACCTCTCCTTGTACAACTACAACTGAGTTCTACAGTTTTAGGACTTTTTTGTAAACTGAACAGCAAGACTGAGATGAACCTTGATTTTTAACTTCGCTAATTTTAATAATGTCCTAGCAATTAACAAATTGTAACGATCTTTTAAAAACAAGCATTCATGGTCCTTTTTTATGAGGACAGGGCTCCCCGAACCATAGACTTGCCCAAGCAACTCAGCTCCTCCTCGATCCAAAACCCATAAAAAGTAAAACCAGTAAAAATAAGTGGTCTACTATCTTCCTTCTATTGGTGCCTGGTAAAGTTTCACTAATATCATATTCCCTCTACTGAGTCGTTCAACATTCAAATTCACTGTCGTATTCCAAAAAAAAAAAAAAAAAAATTAAACTTTTCAGCAAACTCAACCTTAATTTGGGCATAGTGAATGACACTATGAACAAAATCCTTTTCCATTCAGCAGAGCTGGACTTTTGCCACCAGTTTCGCTACAAGTGTAGTCAGTAAATGAGTTCTTCAAGAGCAGTGAAAAAAGAACCAGACCACAAATACCATACCCTTAGCTCCCCGTCTCTTTCTCAACACTCAATCTTCACATTTTCCTGCATGAAAGGTGTACAGTTAACAAAGCAGAAATATTCTCTATTTGCCTATCAATACAGAGATTGCAAAGGAATGATTTTTAAAAGTAATCAGTTTTCCAAGACAGTTGGTTCTTTACTGTGCCAACCTTGCTATTTCAGTTAGCTATGTTTTGCCTAGTACAAAATAGTAATTTTCCTTAAGTTTCTTTCTGCCTTTTAAAGGAGTCAGACACAGCAAGCCTGATAAATATTCCTAGTGCGAACTAAGACAGCTTTTCTATTTTGTTTTTAATCTTATATAAATATTTTAAGATGCTAAATAAAGCCAAAAAAAAATGAGCGCTTCTCATATGAATCTTCTTATTCCAGCATTCATTCATCCCATTGTGTCAGTATTTTAGAGTTTGTAATTCTAATGACAATATGACCAACAAAACACAGTGGGAAGGAGGAAAAGCAAGGGTTTTAAGTCTCAGTTCAAACAAGAGAACTTGAATGTTATTTTACCACTGGTGGATTGTATGTATACCTTTTTTTTATAGCTACAAGGTTCTATTTTTCAAAGGGTGAGGGGAAGCAAAAGGAGTGGAAGAGAAGAAGGCAGCAAGAGTTAATACGGTATCTCATTTAGCTCTCCAGTTCTAAATATCACTGGGTAGACAAATTAACAGCTTTAAGATTCACTGAGTGCCAAATATAAGATAAGAGGCCAAATTATACAAATCACTGCAATAATTGTTGTCCTGTATGGAATATGTCACAGCTGCTATGATCTAGTGTTTTTTGAGTCACTTGTTCTCATGGTCTGTGAGCTTAATAGCAAAATTAATACAACAACAGGAGAGAGTTATGGTGGAAGAACTCCAAAACTGCTTCTGCTTGAGCCTGTTAAGCCTTAGCATGGTTGCAAAACCCTGTTTGCAATAAATTCCTTAGAAACAAAATGAAGGACTTTTCCATTTGGTGTAAATGGACCAAATCCTCAAGCACTTAGTTTACGCTCAAAAATACTAATAAGTGAGACTTGTCTGTGTAAGAGTTTTTGTAAGAGTCCACTGAATGTAATTTCTGCCTTTCCAACCAGTTGAATATTAACTCTATGATTTTTTTGTTCCTGGAGGATATAGCATCTCTTTCTTGTTCACCTTAAAATATTCACCTTAGAATAAGGCATGGCACTTGCCTCTTTTGCATGACAGAAATCCCTGATCTTATAAAGATGATGCTGAGTAAGGAAAAAGGAATAAAATGGTAGACTAGCCTTTTACAAGTTAGTTTCACCTGCCTGATGTCCAAGTTGGATTTTGAACATGTATTTGTACTGTGGGTAAAGCCCAGAGAAACCCCTTATAATACGGGATCCGTGGGAAGACTGTGAATTTCACCTTCAATGTAGAGAACACAACCTGTACAAACAACCAACTTTTATCTGCTGTGAATTACAGTTACTTCTGCCTGGACTGATTCCCAAGTATTAGCACTTGCACTGTCTCTTGGAAGAAATAAGCCTTTATGTTTTCCTTATTCTTTCCAGTCCATTGGCCAATTTAAATGGGAATTTTCATAGCACAGAGAGACAGATCATAGCACTGAGAGACAGAGTCAACTCAGATATGCTGCATGCGTCTAAAATTAATATTTGGTCTTCAGAGGACTTCTATAAAGGTCTCATGCAAGGTTGTAGACCTGAAAGGGTCATTTGCTGACTTGGGCTGCTCCAATTTCACAACGAGACTGAGACAGGCTCTGTATTTCTACAGATATACACTGCAGAAAAAGCAGATTTTGGGGGACACTGAAGGAAATTCTGCCTTTGGGAGAAATTTCCCATGGCTGAGGGTGAATATTGCAACATAAACTTCATGTTTCAGCTTAATAGATTATGAACATATTCATAATCTAGTCAGCAGATCCGCTTAGTATCATCTTATACTGGGACTGATAAGTGGCCCTTTCACCTTTCCTGCAGATAAGAGGCAGAATGGTAAAATCAGAATGTGCCATTTACATTATCGTGACTGGCACTAGTATATATGTTCTGTTCATCAGCATTTTGGTTCCTAATAAACAGGAATTGAATTTAGGAAGTGTTCCTGGGAAATGTCCAGCAAAGAAAAGATGCAGTACTGTTTTCTCAAATGTCTTCACACTCACCCTGTAGTTGCTGCTCACACCAACCAAGCAGCAGAGCTCTACCCAGGGGCATCAATTAAGGATCACAACCTGCAGCGTGCAACTTATTACTGGTAGCCCCACATGAAATGAGCTGATAAAATTTCAGATTAGCTGGAAAGAAAAAAAAAAAAAAAAGAAGAAGAAAAAGACTCAGGCTCTTCAAAATTTATTTTCATGAAATAACAGAAGAAAGTGTTCTGGAAAGAAGATGAGAAAATAAAGAGCATGCACATCCAGATATTCACCTTTCCTAATGGGCTGCCAGAAGATTAGCTAGCACCACAAAAACTAGCAGATAACAATGTACATATAATAGAGCCAAACACAACAGTGCACTAGTAGATCATCCAATATTGCACCATTTAGCTCAGAACAAAGAGTTGCAAAGGAGCTCTCATAACTTCCTTCTCTTCATCCTCAAAAGTACTGTTTGAAGACTACCTCTGTACTGGAAATATCCTGCTTGGTTGGCCAGCCTGCTGCTGCCTGCACGTCCTCTCCCTTCTTCTCGTGCAGACTGCTCCAGTGCAGAGGCAAAGGAAGAGAGAGATCTTGTACTACTGTGATTCTGTGCAATAGCCTGGGGCTATTGAAATATAGTATAAATCACAAACACTGCAAGTCTAGCAAGGTTAAAGCTGTCCTGAAATAGCCTATATCAGAATTTGCATGAGGATGAACTATAAATGCTACTTCATGCTGTTTTTCCTCTTCAGCTGCACCTAATTAAAGCATATTGCTAAATGGCAAGTTGAGGGTTTTCAGTCAAAGACTAGGGGTAGTAGCCATGCAAATGCTTCCCCGTACGCTTCATTTAAAAGAGAAAACATCAATGGAAGAACATGTTGTCACAGAATAATTGTTTCCTGCTGGTAGATGAAGGGCATGGAGAAGATGCCGTACAAATAGAAAATACAAAGTGTCATGACAGCACTGACTGGGAATCTATCAGGCAAAACAGCTTGCCCAGAACTATTGATTTACCAAAACCGAGGCTCTCACACAAAAGCATTTGCAGAGTTGGAATAGTCTGTCTGGCCATCTCATGAATAGATCCCGATCTGACCTCCCTCAAACATCCCTAAACAGCCTCACTGGCACACCATTCTCCTGGAGCACAGAGAGCCACATTTGGCTTTCTGTAAAGGTTTATTTGAACAGAAGGACACACTTCTACCAGGAAACTATTGCTTCAAAGGAAAAAAAAAAAAAAAAAGAAAACTGTTAACAAGAAAGGCTTCTCTTCTTCAGCATGTTAGCTTGATACTCAGTCTCTCCCATGAGACCACATTGAACCACTGGTACAGATCAAAGGTTAGCTACTTCCTTTAGCTTATCTCTAGCCACCCCTGGCCACCTGTCTGCAGACAAGTGCAACCAGAGCTGATACAGACATCTGGCCACCAAGGCCTAACTTTCATTCTATTACTAAACTACAACTGTGACTACCTTCCATGATAGTTCATTCTGATTGGGGATGAGGGGAACGAAACAAAACCCAAGCCAACAACAAAATGATGGCCAAGAACCAAAACCAAACCAAGCTTGCCGAGAATCATCACCTAATTTTGAGCTATCAGTCTTGTCCAAATTTGGATTATATGAAAACTCCATCCAATAAACTGACCCTCAGATGATTTTCATCTCTCAAAGTGCATCTAAAACAAAAATCATACTCCTGAGCTCCTGATTGAGGGAAGTTTCATTTTTGGAAATCAGTAAATAAATGCCATTTTAACAGCTATGACTGATTCAGATTTTATTTTGTGCAATCTGAAGCTAAAATGATAGCTTCTCAATAGTACTTATAAAGCCCTTTAATCATAATCCATTCTTATTGAGAAAAATTACTTCTAAACTGAAAAATAAGTCAACTCAGGACATGTCAATAATTGTGTGAATTGGACAGAACAACACTTGGACCAACTACCAGTATTCGTAATTATGCATTTTGGAGACTTAATTTTATAATTTTCTTTTTATAGTTTATAGGTCATAACAGTTAAAATTTAATAAAAATCTGTAGCTGGATGTATTTCAAGTCATTAAGGATTTTTACAGTAGTACATACAGTAAATCGGTTCAAAAATCTTCTAAATTGTCATATTACTTTAAAGTAGTATGCAATAGAAAGTAATAAATAGGTAGCTAACTTAAATGATCAGTGTCTATTACCTGCAGAAATGCAGCAGTTTATGCGTAGCATTACGGGTTTCTTCCCTCTCTGTCTGAGTAGCCTATGTGTTCTTCTCCTGAGATATGTAAATTATTATTTCCATCTGGTGTATTGCCAAAAGGGATTGCTTAAGAATTTAATTTATTAAAGCAGGTATGAATAAAAATATTGCAGTTCACTGGAAAGGCTCTTCTCAAAAGTTTGAATGTTTAGCTAACCTGTCTTTCAGCAACCGGCCAACCACATGTGCATGGATGCAATGCAAACACAAGCAGTTTAATCTCTGGCTATAGTCATGAATTAGGCTGCAAAAAGGGTGGCCTATCAGCATATATTATCAGTCTTTCTAGCAATCTCTTTGAAACACTGAACACAAAGTCCTCTTTGTTTCAGGTCAGATAACACTGTACGGAAATATTAGCTCAGTGGCTCCTCAGGTGATGAAATTCCTGCTCAACTTAGACAAGAGGTGACACTTGCCACACTGTTTGGCTAACAACCACCTGGGTGTGCCCATGTCCTCAGGCTAATCCAATGTAGTCAAGACATTTTAAAGAAAAATCCTAGAAACAGGGAGGAAGTTGTGGCATCCTGTGGTTCCAATGAGAAACTGCTTGGTGGGAGGTAGCATGCTCCCCTCCAGTCCGTTTCCTGAGCCTGGGCACCCATGGCGCAGCCCAGACTCCATCCTTTCCAGTGTCCTAGTTCTGAATAATTACTACATTTCTCATCTAATTAGTTAATTCTAAATGTTGCTGGTTAGCTAGTATACATGAAAAGCTAACATAGGAAAATGGATTTTGACAACTAGAAACTTCTGTTTCTCAGAGACTTTTATTAATTGTGTGGGTTTTTTTGTTTGCTTTGTTTTTTGGGTTTTTTTTCCTCAAAACAATAGGAAACCGGAAACGTGTTTTGGGGCTTGTGTTAGAAAATATT
>VZSV01000279.1:474414-503760 GCA_013398735.1 Nothocercus julius
TGGAACTTTTGGTGCTTCAGTTTGTGGCCGTTTCCTCTAGTCCTATCAGTGGCCACCACTGAGAAGAGGCCGCCCCATCCTCCTCACTGCCTCCCTTGAGGTCCTTAGAGACACTGATCAGGTCTCCTCTCAGCCTTCTCTTCTCCAGGCTGAACAGGCCCAGCTCTCTCAGCCTTTCTTCATAGGGCAGATGTTCCAGGCCCCAGATCATCCTCGTAGCCCTGCGCTGGACTCTCTCCAGCAGCTCCACATCCCTCTTGTACTGGAGAGCCCAGAACTGGACACAATACTCGTGTTTTGTTGCCCAGAAAGAAAAGTTTCTACCTACTGCAAGAAAAGCAAATGAGTTTGACAAAAAAAGAATGTTTAATAAGACAATGTCAGCCTCCTGGTCTTAGTAGATGCGCTCCTGGGCATTCACAATCAACCTGCAATTACAAGTACAAGCCCAAGTACAGTGATAAACATCCTTAAATATACTGCTGTAGTAAACACAGTGTGGAGTTAACTCCACTGCATTAAAGTCAAAATCCTGAATACTGAGGTGGATGTGCTCAATTATTCTGTGCATCCTGATCTCCATGATGCATATCTGTTTTGAAGTCTGTAAAGAAATTTCACAGACAAACAGCATCTGAAACACTCTATGTTTTCTGACGAATGCAGGACCAGTTAGATAGCTTTCACTTTGGACGGGCACATTTTAAAAAGCTGACAGGGACTAATCTCTGTGATACATGCATTGCATGTTATGTCTGTTACTGTCTCCTTAAACTATTCTATCTAAGCCAACTATTCTAGTTAAGCCATCATGTTGATATTCGATGCATTTTTTACATAAAAATTCCTATGCCACATTAAGAGACATTTTAAAGGACATGCAAAATAAAAACCCATATCTAGCGTAGGAACCAATACAAATTCCCAACACCTCCAGCTTCTTTTAAGTCAGTTCTCCCTAAACTTCAAGCACTGAGTATGTACTTGGACATTTGTCTTTTCATGTCTTTGTTAACTAAATGACAGCATAACAGAGTTATCAAATATGATAGACTAAAAAAATAAGGCTACGAAAAGCAATACAGCTCTAAAAATTATTATTTGCATTTTTCATGGCACCTGAGACTCTTAATCACTCTGCCAAGCACTGCAGAAACATAACAATGAATTATATTCTCATGTGCCAATGAATAGCATTTTTCTGTGAACATACAAAGATCTCTAACACTTGCACTCCAGGCTGATGGTGACCAATATTCAACTTCCTGGCTTTTTAAAGTTTCTAAAAGAAGAGAAGTTCTTTAACCATTTCTCATCTCAGTACAGAGAGGCAAAAAATGGAATTGAAATAGCTCTGAGATTGACCAGCTTCCCCTGGTGCACCCCAGGAGCCTTTGGGACTTCAGCCCCAATTCACAGGAGCGTTCATGCCCATGAACACAGCCACTCAACCCCTGCTCCACCTGGACCTGGCTGCCATCCAGTACACAAATGGCTTTCTTATGCATAGGATTTGCTATGTCCACTGATAGATATGGAGATTCAGACTTTCCTCAGCACAGCATCCTGATTGAAAACTAAAGCTCTGTCCTTTGCAAGGATCTTTTGTTTAAGGTTGAAGCCAACACTATTCCCCTGAATGCACATGTAGCGGGCCAATCTACCACCCATGTTTTTGAGAAACTTCTCCTAAGGAAAGGGGCAAGCTAGAAGGAACAAGCCAGCTAGATTAGCCCCTGCTGGATTAGCTCCCTGCAGATCTCTCTGGCACATTAAGTGTGTTAAAGCTTGAAGGTTTTTAAATTTTACAGACTGTCTCTCATTTTCTTAATAATCAAAAACTGAAGAAAAAGTTTTTACATAAAATATGCCTGCCAGCACCTGAGAGCCTAAAAGCCTGCAGCCCACTTTCCTCCCTTCAACAACCAATTATTAGATCATTAACTAAATATCCATTTTAGATTTCTTCCATGT
This sequence comes from Nothocercus julius, assembly GCA_013398735.1. Classification (NCBI taxonomy): domain Eukaryota; kingdom Metazoa; phylum Chordata; class Aves; order Tinamiformes; family Tinamidae; genus Nothocercus; species Nothocercus julius. The sequence continues at coordinate 476,389 of VZSV01000279.1, forward strand.
AAAAAGAACTTGCCTTATATCAGAGTCTGGAGCTATCTGAGAGCAGTGCATTGCAACACAAAGTACTGCCATCTAGTTACTGCTTCTGAAAGCCTAAGATTGCCATTTGGAAATAGGAATGTTGCCATAGGAAACAGTCCTACAGCTCCTGCAGTTTGCACCTAGGGAGACCACTTAAGCAGCTTAGCATTTTTCTGGTGTTCTGTACTGACTTGTTCTTCAAGCAGCTCTAAAATTAGTGCGCAGAGTATATGTGATCACAATATGCAAAACTATGATTCTTGTTTCACAGAATTTTGTGAGTACATCGCTGATTGCAGCCCCAACAGCTGAACAGTGAGCTACCAGCCAAACCTAGAGGAGTTCAAATGAATACAGGAGAAAAATTAGAAGTCTCAAATCTCTTTATATAACCATTCTTTTTTTACAACGTGACATCCTTCTTTCACAACATTGTTGTTCCAGTCTTTATATATGTTATTTCTTTAGAAATTTATCTGTCACCTGAGACACTTCCAGTGTCCGTAGAGCAGGTAGACACATTCACAGTTTCCACCCTTTTTTAAGCAAAATTGCACTTCCTTGGGAAGGTCCCATGGAGATTCTAAACTGGAAAGGTTTACATCACCTTGCCCTTCAGTACTGGGTGCAGAAGAGGTAACTCTCAGTTGGGCACTCTTCCCTCTTTCCTAGACTGTTAAAATGATGAAGATACCTCAGTTAAAACATCCAGAAAATCTTTTTCTTTTGAAGCAACAAAAGTCATAATCAAGCTGTTAATACTGAGATGCTACATGACAGCTGGGACATTCTGCAGGTCCCTGATAACCATGGATATCAATCAGGAGAGGTAGTGGAGTCCGCTTCATCTCCTCCATCAGCCTCACTGTGCTCTCTATTTCTGTGACCATTTACTGCAAGTAGAAACACGTTGCACTTGTCCCCCATGGACAATTTAATGTTCCAGAAGAATCAGAATTCATTTTCTATTGAGACAAATGTCTCTCTTCTAATAAAAGTAACTGTCAGATTTGTGAAGCAAATACAACAGGAAAACAGATGTGTGCTGAAGAGCCGAAGACAGCCATTTCTTTGCAACAGTAACTCTAGCTGAAATATCTAGAAGTAGCAAAAGCCTTAAAAAGAGAGTTGAAAATGCCGTTAAATTGCAAAATAAGTGTGTGCTTAAAACAATTGTCACTGTCAGAGACAAGAAGCAGCATTTATGTATGTGCAGAAATACATGTTTCATATGCAGAGCATATGCCCCACCTACCCAAGGTCTGCCCTCAGGCTTTTAACCCTTCCCATTAGGGGACTTAAGACTTTTTGAGTGCAGCTGCTACCTTATTACCCAATTAGGCACCTTACTTAGCATCTGCAGGGTCTGCACATGCCAACCTACCATCCACTGCTACTAGGGGTGGTTGCGATGGCACAATAAGGGGGAATTTAAGATCTGCAAAGACAGCCAAGGGAAACAGTGCTTTAACTTCAATTGAAACAACTCTTCTCCTGCATGTTAGTTAATGTCAGCAGAACTAATGTCCGATAACAGAAAAAAACTGCATGTGTGCTCTCTGAGAACCTCAGGGGTGAAACTGGGCAAACGTTCAGGCACCTAATTCATTGATCAGGTCAACTGGTCAACAGGATGAGGAATGGGGAACTCAACCACAAATTCATCGTAGCAAAGGGAGCAAGTGAAAAGGCTTTATTTATGCCTGTTTGCACAAAGAGCTACATCCATTGCATAATGTTTTGGGCATACCAGGCTTCAGTTCAGGCTAACCTGGAAGGAGTTATCCACAAAATCTGTCCCCTCAGCCCTCATGTCATGGCTCACTCAATAATTTGCAAAGATCAAAGTGTAAGCAGTTAGATGAAGAAATGTGATTGTGTAGCACCCTGCTCAGCCAGACAGCCTTCATGTAGACTTGTTGTCCTCTTACCTGCACTGAATCATTCCTTTTTTCCCAAAAATGTACCTGATTTGACAGGAACTATAAATAAGATAAATTTTAATATATTAAATGTAATGTATCTAGCATGTATTATAAGACATGTCTTTTAATAAAACACATTGATGCCCAAAAGATAACTGTTTCTAAATGACAAACACCAAAACTCAGAAGTCTGAGTTACTTAATGAACAAAATTTAGCATTTATATACAGAGTTGTAGCAGTAGATTCAAATGTTAATTCTGCAATCAGATTCCACCATAAGTTAACCCTGATATGAGAAAGCGGGTAAGTGAATAAACTACTCAAATAGCAGGATCCAAAGTACAGATAACCCCAGACTAAGGTAAAACTGAAGGCCTTAAAGCTAAGAAATAAAAGTAAGTCTCTAAGATGCATGCTCAGTGATGGACACACCAGAGAAAGAGTCTCTTCATGGAAGCTGGTGTGCTACAACTGTAATACGACTGCATCAAACTAGTACAACTTTGCAAAAGCATCTTTCCATCCTAGAAAAAATGCATCCATTCCAGCCAGGGACTCAGGTGTCCTGTATATAGACCTTGTTTTTCTAGTAAAATATTAGCATTCTGATGACTCAGATAAATATTGGCATTTTCCTACAGAGCACACCTCTGTCAATATACTCCAGTGGTTAGATATCTAGTGGTAGCTGGATTCAGGTGTGCAGCTGCACAACCATACTCCCAACATAGGGATGGAAGCAGAGTGCCAGTACCAATGTACCTCTTCTGCAGGCAGAATAAGTTCTTCAAGAGATCACTTTTGACATCTTGTCTTGACTCTTAAATCCTGGCTGTGGTCCCAGTTAAATTTGTTCAGTTATAATTTCTTTATACAGTAGAGTCTCCCTCATCAATAATAGCCTAGATTGTCTATAGGAAACCTGGGACATTCATAACTGTTTGCTGCACCCAGATTCTCCAGTGACAGATAATTTTTGACTTTCAGATTCAGAGAGATATACAGTTTAAGCCTATAGGGGAGAACACTAAAAGAGAAAAATGGTCCATGGTAAAATATCCTTGAGGAAAAAGGTAAGACTGTTAGAACGTTCCTGTAGGAGATTCCTTTCTTCATAAGAACTATATTTATTTCTTTTTAGGATAAATTATGAGGCATGACAAGACTCGTTATAGAATACCACAGCCTAGTGATCTCAGATCTACTCCACAGACTAGGTCTGTTAGCCATTTAAAAGGATTAAGTGCTAAGAAACCATAAAATTGCTTCAGTGGACAAATCAACAGCTTTCCAATTGATCTGCTACTCTTGTGCTAAGTGAGGCCAATACCTTCTGTTTCAGTTTGGCAAGTCCAAACACTTTTATTGTCAGCTTGGTCCTGCTTCATCATAACAATATGACACATTGCTCATGACCAGGGAGGAAATTTGCCTATTTTTAACTTTAATGTTCTGAATGTACTGTAGGGAAGTTTCTCCTTGACTGCAGCTCATGGCAAGCCATGAATACACCTGAAGCAACTGTTTATGTCAACTATATGAACTCTCATAAGTCATCTAAATGTAAACATGGAAGCATGGAAGAAAGCTAATTAACTGTCTTATTACATTTATATAAAAGATTTACAAAGCTACAGAAAGGAGAACATTCATGCAAAAGTGGTAGAGAACCGCACACAAGAATTAGCAGAAAAGCTTGTGTCATTTCAGAAACTTGTTTATTTCGCCTTCCACTCACACAAGAAAAACAGTTTATTCTGAGGTTATCAAAGATCTGCAAACAATAAAACTTGCAAGATGAATTATTAGTGTGGCAATTTCAATGACTGCCTTCTATGTGATCTTTGTGACATCAGGGAAAGAAAGTTTTTTTGTTGTTGGTTTTTTTTTAAAGCTGAGTACATAATCTGACAGAGATAATTGCTTTAAAAAGAAACGACATCTTTTTGTCAGAGCAGCATTTAGCTGCACAAGAGGTTAGAGAATGGTAATTAATTGCTTAAGTGTTTTGAAAGGACATACATACCAGAAAGTGTGACCTTTCAGTGGCACTTTGCTTCAGCGGTACATTAATTATAGCTGAACTTCAATGGGTCTCCTATGGGAACACATGACATTCACACTAACACCAGAGAAGTTACTGTGGTCCTAGATTTTATAACAAATCCCTTATACTAAACTAAAGCACTGTTTTGCTCTTGGTCTGTTATTGCTTTGAAAGTATTATAGTATTTTTCGTTGCTAACCAGGCATTTCTTTGCATTTAAAACCACTATTTCTTATAGTCTATTAAGCTGACAGCACATAATTAAGTAAACAGACAGGAAAAAGACAAACCAGAACATGACAAAGCAGGGAACTTCCGTAGACTGGAAGAGCCTTCTTTTAGCTGTTGATTACATAGGTTATTTTTCTTTTAAAAGTTTTCAGGAGAGTTTTTCCAGAGTTCAGTGCTTTAGTCCAGTGGAGTGAAGGCCTGAGTCTAGCATTACAGAAGAAAAAGAGTCTAATGCAGATCACACTCTACTAATTTAGCTGAGGAGTAAAAGATGTGTAAGTAAGGAACAAAGTAGAGATAGAAAAGGACATAGCCCATGTGTCCATTGAGCCAGTCAACTTGCCTCTTCTTTCTGGTTTTATCCTACTCTTAGATCAGCAACATCAAGCTCGTCAGATTGTCAGAATGGAGAGGTTCCTCTACCAAAAAGCAGAGAAAACTGTACACAATCCACACTTCCTTTAGGAAGGCTTATTTTCAAAAGACAAGTAAACACGCGTGGGGAAATCTGCCATGAACATGGAGCTTTTTGTTTATTTTTTTGCCTGTTTTCAAGATTCTGAAGGGGCCACAAAATATTAAGCAATCATATCATATAGCATTCTGCTCTGCTCATTTCTGCTTCTTCTCCACAAACTCAAAGTCCTACCTTTTTCCCCTTAAGACAGCATTGAGGATGATCTCTCACTCCAAAGAGCACCCATCCTGATTAGAGAAGATGAAATTGTGCTGTGCACCAGCAAAGCACTAAAGACAAAGGCCTCATCTCCTATACGATTTGTTGTTCTTCCAGCTCAATCCCGAGGTAGTGCCATCTTTCCCTGTGCTAAATTGGAAGCTGATGTTCAGCAATATACCTTTGGAAAAGCTGCTCTAGAGTTTGCTAAATCCTTTTCCCTATCACCTTTTAAGAAAGGAAAACCTGATGGACTTACCTGAATGTCTCCTGGACTTCACAACCAATTACACACCTTGAGTTTACATGTCATGTGTGGAATAAATCTCCGCAGACAACATGTTTTCCATCTGTACCTTTTATCTTGAAAAGTTCTCCAATGTTTTTCTTTCAGCAAAAGGTTTTTTTTTTTAAACACATCTTTTCAGCCACCAGATTTCTGCTGGAAAACACTGCTAAAACTCAAGACTCTGCAGGTAGCAGGACCCCAACTGCAGATATGCCAGCAGGTATTTTAACATCCATTTTGAAAAGTTTTTTATGAAGTATACACAGTATTCCTGTTTGATAAATACTTGTTTTTCTTTCAAGGCATAAGAATTAATTACTGAAATTTTCTTTTAAGCCTGATTTAGAAGCCAGTATGTGTAGCCCATTAAACAGTTTTAAGATGTTAAAGCATTGCATGTTTTGACACCCTAATGAACAACCATTCAGGCTTAGATTTCCCACCATCAAAATCTTCAAGAGAACTGGAAAGGATAAAGCAATGTGTGTTCAAATAGTCAAGCTCTTCCTGAGAGTCCCTTGTTCTGCAAAGCAGGTGCAGCACAAGAGGAGGTCGACAGGCACAGCCAGGGAGACACTCATCCTAGGCGTTTGAGCTTCGAGCTTGCCTGCCTACAAAGAGTGCAGCAGTATCAAGCCTGTGCTGCTTCTAGTCTTACAGTAATCCCGTTTGTCCCTGGATGGCCTATTTCTTCCTCTTTCACAATTATTCACAAATCCTGTTTTCTTGCATGCAGAGAATCAATTCTGACAACACAGTTATAAGATCTAAATTAGAGAAAAATGGCAAATCCTGATTTCTCCTCCAACTGGAGAATGATTTACAGTTCCCTTAATCAGCTACCTGTATGCAGTTGCCCACAAATCTATGAGTAGAGCATATCCAACTCTTGACAGAAACAAACAATCCTCATTTGTACTTATTCCTCTTCATGTTCTCCCTTTTTCTACGCAAAGGCCTACAGGAAAGTAGCAAGGCACATTCATCTAATACACTCCTTTTATTCCAAGGATCCAATTTCACTCTCTTCCTAAAGAAATTTGGCACCACAGATTTTTGTGCATACCCCTTAGATGACTTAGACCACCAACATTGGCATGAGTTTATGCTATCACTAACTATTACTGAGGTGCAATCAAAATAATGCATGACGGTCAGACAATTGGTGTCAAGACTACAGTTTCCACATTACAATTCCCATAACTCAGGACTATAATTCCCCCATGCAGAGCTACAGTCTTGGGGCAGAGCAGCTGGAGAGCTGCGTGGCAGAAAAGGACCTGGGGGTGCCGGTCGACAGCCGGCTGAACATGAGGCAGCAGTGAGCCCAGGGGGCCAAGATGGCCAAGGGCCCCCTGGCTGGTACCAGGAACAGTGTAGCCAGCAGGACCAGGGCAGAGATCGTCCCCCTGTGCTCGGTGCTGGTGAGGCCGCACCTCGAATCCTGTGTCAGGTTTGGGCCCCTCACTGCAAGAAGGAGATGGAGGTGCTGGAGAGTGTCCAGAGAAGGCCAATGAAGCTGGTGGAGGGGCTGGAGCACAAACGTTATGAGGACAAGCTGAGGGAGCTGGGGTTATTTAGACTGGAGAAGAGGATACTCGGGGGAGACCTTATCGCTCTCTACAACTACCTGGAAGGAGGTTGTACTAAGATCAGGATTGATCTCTTCTCCAGAGTAACTATGGATAGGACAAGAGGAAATGGCCTCAAGTCGTGCCAGGGGAGGTTCAGGTTTGACATTAGGAAGAATTTCTACATGGAAAGAATGGTGAAACCTTGGAATAGGCTGCCCAGAGAAGCAGTGGAGTCACCATCCCTGTCAGTGTTCAAGAAACTCGTAGATGAGGCACTTGTAGATGAGTTTAGTGGTGAGGGGTTTATGGTTGACTTGACAATCTTGAAGGTCTTTTCCAACCATAATGGTTCTATGATTCTACGACTCATGAGGGTCCAGAAGATTCTTAACTGGAAAGTCTGTCACACAAAAATTTTCCCATCACTTCTGTTTCAATCCCTAGCCACTTCTACCATCATTTCCCATTCTTTAATATTCCCTTATTCTTTGTCTGGTAAGTCTTTCATTTTTTTCAATGTTGGCTTCAAAAAGTGCCTTCTACAAGTAGAGCTGTCTCTACTGCAAAATTTCAGGGAATGATGCAAATTTGGAATGGTGAAAATTTATTATTTAATTTTCTCTGTTAGGAAGGGCATTAAAAGGTAGGAGTCTATCATCTTTTCAGATGGGCCTAACACATCCAAGAAATATTAGCCAACATATATAAAGGTACATACATAAAGAATTATTTGCCCTATAATATTAAACTAGAGAAATCCCAGCAAAGGACTAGAAAAGGTGAGAGAGCAGAATCTATCTAATTAGATTTGTTTTACGTAGGGAGAGAAGGCATATATGCCAAGGACATATACAGGCACCACAACAACACAGCTGGTACCGTGGTGGCAGCTGAATCTCTTCTGAGTCTGAGTTCAAGCAGTTCTGTCTTCTGAGTTCAAGTAGTGTTTTTAGAGATACACATAAAGAGGGCTTTGAGCAGCAGTCATTCCCTGGTACTGTTCTGCCTAGATCTCTGATTTATTAATGTTACCTACAAGTAACACATGTATATTTTACCAATTTACTTTTAGGTTTATATGCTGTAGGTTGCCCAAATATTTCAATTTTAATGATTGGATTAAGACATCTATTTGGAAGAAAGACAGAAGAGGCTTAGAAGCTCTCAGCACTAGATTTGAGAATAATTAGACTATGAAATTCTTCTCTATGGGAGGAATTGAGAGATTTGACCTTGGAGTGTGCTTTAGGAGACCAATTACTGGAAGAACGGACTGGATTTTTGCTAAAGATTAGGTCAGGTTATAAATAAGATATAGATCATCTCTGGGTGTTCAGCCAGGACTGTAGCTAAAGGTTTATAAACGAATATAACTGAGGTGCAATACTCTTCCTTTGCACCGTGTGGAAACAGTCATTATGGTTAATGCTCTTATCACACAGAACACCTTGCCTTTGATACATATGCATTTTCACGGAGATCTCTAATGTTGACGTCCCAAATTAACACTTAGGATTCCTTTTTTTTTTTTTGAGGGGCAAGTCGTGGTAAGGAAGTGGTTTCCTAAACACCAGACAGAGATTCTAGAACTTTAATTTTGCCCTCAGTTATCAAATAGAAAAGCTACTTGCCACAACCAGTACTCTCATTTCTCACATGAAGTCACACACATGTATCAAGCATGGAATTGCCATCAACTTATTCCTTATCTTGGGACAACATAAACTTCTTAGCACTTCAGTGCATTTTACACACCCAGAGCACAGTGTTGAAATGTCTCGCAGCAGCTTTATCCTAGTGGCATCATTGTATACCAGCACAGCATTGCCATTATTGAAATACAGAAGCATTATCATTCCCTAAAATCATTTTCTGCCACAGGGACTCAAAATAAAATTAGGGTTTCATTAGGGTGTGTTATTACACACCGATTGCTTTTTTAAGCTTTCAGGGTTTCAAATACTTACCTATCTGCATAAGTGTCAACCCTGTGTTCAAATTTATTTCAAAATGGGTAAAAATACCTATCTACCAAGTGTACCAAAAAATATATATATAGATATAATACTTGCCTCCTCAGTCATATATGAACGGAACCAAGTTTTGCCTTTGAGTAAACATGTCAACTCTTTGCCTATTTTGTCTGCCCTCCCTTTGCAACAGAAGGCAAAGACCTCTAGTTTTGACAGTAGAAATAAAATAAACATCATCTGGAAATCTTCACCAAGTTCCTGAAAGCAGAGTCAAGAATCTTCCATAAACAGACACAGATGAGTAATGAGTTGTGCAGGAGAAAGCCAAACATTAGCTATTGCTGTAATCTACCCACACTCAAGTTCCTGAAGTTTTTCTGGCCAGGTACAGCCTTTTACCCAACTCACCATGGTGACAACATGCTCCTACTACTGCCAGAAACATCCCCATGAAAAACAATACCTCTTGTCTTTCGCAGAGAGGTTGTGAGGACAGTCCCCCTAAGTTTTGTTTTGTGTTCTCCTCCCCACCCCATCTTGCAAGGTTGGCAAATTCAGCTGTCAAGTCCCAGTTTAAAGTAAGCATTCTTACTAGGTCGTTCATCCATAAGTGGATTTTTATTGTTGCACTTGATCTGCTTTCTAGTACTCCATCTCTGTTTTTTTTTCTCTGCTTGATATTTTGATCTCCCTTCAACTTACTTACTGTCATCTTCTAATGATATCTCTTCAGCATTTTCTATTTGCTGTATAATGGTTATCGGTATTATATAACATACATGTGCATGTACATAGTATATATGTATATACACCCATACATACATATGTTTATATAGACATATTACTAATAATGCAGATTTCAATCTTAAATAATTTTCATCTTCAGCACAAATACATTTAAGAAAGGATGTAGCCTGGAGAAAGGCTTCCTCTAGGCTTTTCAGTAACTCCTCTTTGTCACTTTACCTTTCAACCACCTCAGCTCTTGCATTAGTTCCTACATACTGCTTCACTACCAGCTGCTTCTCCAAACATTATTGCTTTATTGACCTTGCAGTGGATTTGATTTTAAGACTGATGCATTTCTACGGCTAGTACACATCTAGATAAACTTCAAGCATCTCTGAGGAGTGGCAAACTTTTCTTTCTTGCCATGTCCCAAGAAGAAAAATCTTCCTCCCTCTATTCACTTCAGTAATTGTTTTCTCATCCTTGAATCATTTAATTGCTCATTTTTTATGTAAGCAACTGCAATTTGCTTGTCATGATGTATGGCACTCACTGCTACAGAGAATTCCTATAAAAATCAGAATCAAGGTCTAAATTCACTACTAAGGAGATTCAGAATCAAATTTTAATCTGTCCTGGTAAGTAACCAAATTTTCATCCTGCTGGCTTTAATGTAAGTCAAATTGCCAAGGCACAAGGAAAGTATCCTGCTGATTCAGCTTCTGCAAAAGATGCTTCTGAATCTTTGCTTTCCTGCTCCTAAGTAAACACAGTAAATCGCAAAATTTTAAAACTGCTGAAACACGGCAACTAGGAGAAAAATCTTCCAAATTATACCCAATTTATCAAGCTTGAGGTTCGCATTACTTCTGCTTTAGATCTGCATGTCCTTAAATGGACTGAACAGACCCAACAACCTGGCTTTCACCCAGCACTCAGAGAAAGTACAGCCCCAGGCGGTCTTAAGATTTCACTTAATTCTGGCACCAGTGAAGCAGGAATTTAAATCTTAAACACTTTCATTATTACCTGGATGTGCAAGGAACAAATTCTGTTTTTAAGGCTGCACAACAGTGTTCAGTTTATTATTCCAAAATCAAAGATGTTACAGGACCTCAGACCACACTGCAGAGCAAATGGGAGCTAGAGTCATCCCAAGTTTCAGACAAGCCAGAAGAAAATGGAGAGGAGATAACGGAGCCTGGCTCTGCTCCAACACCTTTGCCGAGCTGAATAACCCTGAAGTAACAGACTGGGCTCAAGTAATTGATATACTGGTTGTCTTACTGCTGTCTCTGTGGCAAAGGATTCTCCTTGGGAGCTGCAGGAGGGAGAAGACATGTCCTAGGACAGGAATCACACAAGGCTGCCAATGAGTCACTGCATATAGACACGCTTTGGGAAAGACAGACTCAACAGGCTTATTTGGACATTCAGTCCTGTCTCAGCTCTTGACATTGCCAATTTTGATGGTTGTTCATCCCTAAGAGACCAGCTAAGGCTTAAGATGTTGTCAGATGGCCTAAGCTGACCTCTGAGTGAGTACAAGAAAGTTCATGAGCAACTCCACAAGAGCTGAGTATTTTGCAACTTCCCCCAAATGTTAGAAAAAGATTCAGCATCTTTCTTTGCACTTGTTTTTAGGCTTCTCACTCAAGAAATAAAAATGTTTGCAATACAGACCTAATCTACACAGAACTTTTTTGAAACTCTAACCCATCTAACCCTCCAAAGCTTTGATCTTTGTTCTGTGCAAGCCAGCATACAGGAAACATGATCAAGTACCATCAAAGCCTCTGGGAAGAGTTCAGAGCTTGCTTCCATGCTATGTAAAAACAGTGATAATTTTATAATTTAAAAACTGGAATCATAGCATTCAATATTTAAATAACAACATTATATCATTAAAGGAAGAACAACCCTTATTACAGTAAAAGCTCTATGATAAATAGCAGAAAGTAGCCTTATAAGGTGGTGATACCATATCTGCTTGGTCCAGTTTTCTATGGATTCCCAGGCTTTTTTGGCAATTGACCTTTTCCTTAAGAGATACTGATCCTGCATAGCCAAAGACTACCTGACAAAAAATCAGAGCTTTGATATTCCATAGAAAATCCATCCAAACAAGCAAGTCCTTGAAAATAAAAATAAATAAATGTGTATGCATAAAACATTCAATCAGATGAGTCTCCTTGTGCTTTAACAGCAGGATCCTCTGAAAAAAGAGCAATCTTCCAGCCAGGGGGGAGAGCAGGATAGTGACACTTATATAGGGCCAGGTTATAGTGGGTTAAATCTGACCCAGCTTAGATTTAGGCACTAAAACTAGGAGGAAAACAGCTCTCTGTAGCATAAACTCAGTGCTGCCCTCCCTGTTCATCATTATGTATGGTTGACTCTGAAAGGACAGAAATTTAAGATCTTCCTTCCTGTTTCCTATAAACATGGAGAAAAGCTCCTGTGAAGAAGCAAAAAGAGAGAGTCTGTGTGGAAAAGGTAGAGGTGAGGAGGGAAGGACACAGAATCAGGCAAGGAGACCATAACTGGTAGAAGAGCATGGGAGAGATCTCAGTGCAGGTGAGGATCTGAGTTATGGAGCATGGGACTAGAAAACTTGGCATCTACAACATAGGACCAGCAGGTCAGAGTGGGGGAAAATACTGGTTGCAGGAAGAGGATCAAAGCTTTACTTTCATAGAGAAATGGTCAGAAAGATCTTCCAAGAATGGAAACTTGCATTCCCACATCCTTCCCTTCACAGTGCTCACTAAATTGCCAAAGCAGTCTCTGCTAGCTAGATGAAGGACATCAGATCAAGCGGGCTACACAATCGAGCCAGACTCTTAATACCAATGATATATGTAGACAGTTTTGTTTTAGTTTGTTTTCTTAAAGTCTAAAAAATTTTCATTAAAAAACATCAAATTATTATTAACATGGTTGGAAACCAAGGAGTCTGTGTTGAGATCCTGAGCATATGAGATCTGACACTCAAAACTGGAGAATACTCGCAACCTCAATCTCAGTATCCATTTCCATGTAGAAATATGAAAATAATAATCCTTTATTGCACAAAAAAGATATGAAACAAATTCATATTTATGAAGTACTCAGGTACTAGAATGACAGATCAGCACAGAAGAGCTAGTAAGAAAAACCAGTTGTTCCTCAGAAGCTAGTTGAATATAAAGCACCAAACTATCACACTGAGCAATTACAGAAAAATAAAATGCTGAAAAACTGTTCCGTCTGTGCAAATGTCATTCAGCATGAATTGACTAAGGTTATTCTTGCGGAAAAAAAGTAGGAAATGATTGCGAAAATGTAAATTTCCGTAAGTGCACATGCACAAGGACTGAATTACTGTTTGAACAGGCAATCTATAATTCAGTAGTTTCTGACTTCAGACCACTTGGCATTGTGGCCTGTAAAGTTTTTCTCACATAGTTTGTGTGCCAAAGTCACACAAAGCCAGTTATAATTACATCCCCATCTACTGACTTGTCACATGGGGAAGGCAACTTTCAGTACTATTTTTGTGAAAGTTCAGTCAAACAATATCAAGAAAGTGTAGTAATTATCTGGCTATACAATAGTTTGAGGCAGAATTCCTTTAACATATGAAAGCAGAGTCACATAAAAAATGTTTTTGGCAGGGCTAATTTAGTTTCTATCAGATAGCAGCATTAACCATAAAACCCTTGAAAAAGTATATTATTAAGGATAAAAACACAGTAACATACAACTGCATTTTAAAAAACATTAATGGGCCTCACACAAAAAGATAGCCATTTTTTCTGTGTGTGTATAAACCAAGATCTTTAAAAAAGGAAACAAAAAACATGGAGCTTTAAAAAGTGATTTTGCCCGAGTTCATCACCTAAACTGGTAATATCACTAACTGCTGTACCTTGAGATCCAATCTTGCCTAGTTCTGTTTACTTGGGGGCCTGGGACTAATGAATTCTTATTGCCTCTGTGCACATGCTTTGCTAATCATCCTCTCCACAGGCAGAGGAAAGCTATCCTTTCATGGATAAATCCAGTAAATCCCTGATGGATTCTTTTTACCACTATTTTAACAGAGCCTCTTTAATGTGACAGATGCAACTTGAAGCTACTTTCATGTTGGCATTTTATTTTTTCCTCCTACCATCTAATAGGCCCTGATGAAATAAGCTGAGAAGCACAAACTGAATCTTTGAACCTATGCTTATTAACTGTTTCAAAGCTGCCTCAAAGCACACACCTGAGGCAGGAGATTAAGGTCTCCTTTTATAGTTTGCTCTCCCTTCCACACAGCCGTTCCTCCATATCACTGTGTGCCCCTGCCGTATACCTTGCTGAGACTGTTAAGGTGGAAATCGATACTGCAAAGAGTTTCCTGAAGGCTTTGGTGCCATATTGTCCGGAGGAGGGTGTGAATCATCCGTGTAATATGTTGCAGATACGCTTAGGATCAACAAATTATCAAGTATAAGTGTAGAGAGCTGTTTGCTTAATTTATCACAAGGAAATAAACAAATAAATGCTTTATTCATTTGCACAAACACCTGGAATCTCCCTCAAATCCTTCACTGACAGGGTACAGACACAGCAGGCTTGGTCCTAGGTGTACTCAAGCATGAAGAAGCCAACTTTAAAAATAAACTGTCATCAATCATTCCTGCTACTTGACAAAAATGTATTCCTCTCTCAAAAACAGGTGTGAAAAAAGAGTTCAAATAGTTTTCTTTTGGTTGGAACAAGAGTAGGCTCTGAATGCATTGTCCCCATGAAAAACAAAAACAGGTTTTAAGGATCAGCTTGTAACAGAATAGTTATCTAACTTTGTTAGAAAAGATGTAAAAGTATGCAGTGAGAAATGAGCAGGAAGCTAGAAGGACATTTCAGATTGGCATTTTTTTAAAGCAGGTTGCTGCAACAGGAACTGCTGTTACTCTTGAATGACTAGAATGACTGCTCACCTTAGTTTGTGAAAATGAAAAGCATTCATTCCCAAATGGAGTAATGAAGTAAAACATGTTCTTCTGAGTAGGTTAAGACAGAGACCAAAAAAAAAAAAAAAAGTCCTTCTGAGAAGAATAAGAACTTTGTGTAACTTTAAGGAGACATCCATGTCAAGTTTCACACCAGGAACAGACTCTTCTCACAGTCACAGGAGGTATGAGATACCAGTTTCAAGAACTGATAGTGACACAGTAAGAGATAAACAAGATGAACCAATTTCTATAGTTTTTTGTTACAATAGCAGCATAAATCCCGGTCTTCTGTAGCTATGTAGCCAGAGAGAAGACTATAGCAAGTGTGCTACCAACAGCCATAATTATTTTGCAAAGCCTCCTCACCTGCCTGCAGTGTTTGTGGATTTTTTTCCCTTCCCCTCATATGGCTTAGCTGAAATAGTAATTTTGCTAATGGTGTCCTTGGCTAACATATTTTACTTTTGCTTACCTTTGTGTGGTACAACCATAGCTTTACATAGGAGTTACAATCAGTTACTCTATCTTTGTAAAATGATAGTTACGACTTTAATATAATGATGTAGGGGAATTCAGACCTGGTGTGTTAGCAGAGACCTTGCTACATGGGATAGGTGATGCAGCGCACAGGAGCACAAGCATGGGATGATAACAGATGGGACACAGGCAGGCCCTGGACACCCCACAGTTATAAAAAACTTGCAAGTTAAAAGAAATGCGGACTTGGTGCTAAACAAAACTGATTTTAAGGGTAACCAGGAGAACAAAAGAAATAGTATCTAATACATGCAAAAGGCACCATATGTAATGCATTCAGATGTAACGTGGAGTTGCAGACCAGCAAAGAAAGAGCAACAGTGTATAGGCATGATAGCAAACAGACAAAAATGACCCACCTGGAGTGAAGAAGCAGCAGCGCAGGCCGGGAAAAGCACTAGAAACTCAAAAGCATGCGAGTGTGACAGTTTTAAATATGTTGATACTCCTTCTTGAACTATTAGACCTGCACTAACAAATGTTTAGACTCTCAGCTGAGCTAGCCTTTTTGACCTCTAAAAGAATTTACAGCTATGATTAGGCAAAATAATTGTATTTAATCTGGTTCCTGAATTCCATTTACTTCTTAATATAGCTTGTAAGCCTGATACATGGAGACTACCGTCGGATGCAGATGTGTTACCATAACAACATTTTTCTAACCAAATTCATTTAAACAAAGCGGAGAACTAGGTAGATCAAAGAACAATCTGCAGATGATTCCTTTAATTCAAAGCCAAAAACAACCCATTTCAGAATTATTTTTTCCACACAACACCAAATTTAGTAGTAATTAAACCTCTGCAGTCAATTAACCTGAGGATTAACCTCATTTGATTACCTATTTTTAATTTTTTGTTGTTGTTTTCTAACCTAAACACAGTATAACAATCTAAATTGACCTATTCTTTGGACTTTCTGTACTATATTTTTCCTATTCGACCTATTTCATGCATGCCTACTACCATTAATTAAAGCCTCTGTGGGAAACAGCTTCTAGCCTACACCTTGTACAAGCCATTTCACCTTTATTTGAATTGAAGAAAGATAACATCTAAAGAGTGGATATGCCCTGTAAATATGCCCTGCTGATAACTTAATGGATTTATCAAGTAATCATTGTGGATTATAGAGACATAGTGTGTGTAACAGATATGGAAATGAGTTTAGGAAAAGAAGCAGAAGCAGTGCATTTTATATCTTCCGTTTAAATGATTTTGAAGCTGATATTTAAATAGAAGCAGCTTTATTGTACAAAGTCCTCAACGGTTCGCTATGAATTTGGAAGCCCACCAGATTCACTCAAAATCGCTACAGCAAGAAATGATGGCACATATGTTTCTGCCCCATCTAGACATTGTTAAATTTACACCACCTTTGTTAAAGCATGTTTGCAACAAAACACCTCCCCTTTTCTCTTTGCCAAGTCAATTCCAGTATACAAGCTGCTTATTCTCTGGAGCACTTGTTCCTTTCAGGACAAAATTAGGCTGAGAATTTACTTACTTAAATCCTCCTCTTGAGGTTTTCCTCCATTTCACAGTCTATTTCTTCTCTTTCCTCTATCTCCTTCTTGCTTTCCCTGAATAAAAACTCCAAAAATGGCAAAAAAGAACCAGAAACATAAAGGATCGATCAAACAGAAAGGACAAGTGTGAAAGAAGTCATGAAGCAGAACAATAACAGAATTGAAATTGCCATTGCATACAGTGTATAGTGCACTGACAACAATAACCAAAACGGACTTTCAAATGCTTTTTCATACTTCATGCATACGTTCTCTGTCCCAGAGGCTGGGAACATTTCTTAACAGTTTTTTTTGCTTTCCTTAAAATAAAATATAAATTCTAATCCTGAACAAGGCCAAGGAAACAGTTCTCTGAAGCCTGGCGTAATCCGTGCCTCACTGTTACTTCTTCTTCATTTATATTCAGAACCGGGAGCTGCTAAAGGCCAACAAATTCCAGGCTCAAAGAAATCTTTGACTCCACAAGCTGGAAGGATTATTAACCAACTAGATTGCTCTCTTGGGTTTCAGCATTTTTAGTGTCAGGATAGATGCATTGTATTTCTGCCCAGATGGACAGTGACATGCAAGTATGCATTACACAGCACTACATGTTGCTTGTTGCTGTCATATAAGTACTTTGAGATGAACTTGCCAAAATGTTGAGGCACTATTAGAATCTGCACAAAACCTAAAGTGACTAGAATGTATATACATACATAAATTTCACTATATTGTAGCAGTGTACTGAATGTAGCTAATGATAACACATCCATGCTTGCTGCCATCAATAAACATTTTCAGATCAAAGATTTTAACTGTAAAGTCCAAGTCTGAGCTGTATTTTCAGGCTATATAATTAACTTTTATAAAGTTGCCAAACACCAAGTCCACCATCATCTCTACTAAGCTGTTTAAATGCTTAATTATCTGCTAGAGATTTTTTAGTTCTGTATTGAAATTGTCAAGTTAGAGCTTCTAGTCACTGAATCTCCTGATACTTCTATCTCCTTCTCTGCCTATAGACAAGCCACCTCTCAACTTTTTCTTGTAATGTGAAATAAATCCCTGAATTGCCTCATGCTCAGGCAATTTCCAGCTTCAGAGTGATCTTTGGGGCCTTTCACTGAACTCTCTCTAGCACTTCTAACACTACCCTGAGCAGTGTCTATAAGGACCTCAAGGGAGGCAGTGAGGAGGATGGGGTGGCCTCTTCTCAGTGGTGGCCACTGATAGGACTAGAGGAAATGGCCACAAACTGAAGCACCAAAAGTTCCACAGGAACTTAAGGAAAAATTTCTTGACAGTGAGGGTGACAGAGCCCTGGCACAGGCTGCCCAGAGAGGCTGTGGAGTCTCCTTGTCTGGAGATCTTCCAAACCCGCTTGGCCGCAGTCCTGAGCCACCTGCTGTAGGTGACCCTGCGTGTGCAGGGGGGTTGGACTAGATGATCTCTAGAGGTCCCTTCCAACCTTAAGCGTTCTATGATTCTACCCGTATGTTTCTTGTAATTATGGGAACCAGTTTAGTAAGCGTTTAAAAACGCAGCATGACCTTGCCCTTTTCTGTCAAGGATTTAATTTTCCTGGACCTACAATAGTTGATGATTGATACCATTGACAACGATTGTGTGTTTCTTGCCTTTGATCACCCTAAACTTCTTTTTGGATCTAGGCTGTCTGGACTTCCTCTTTACTCTCAAGTGTAGCTCAAGGACAGATTTAGGAGGCATGGCAGTGAAAAAGCACAAGTACAATTATGCCATTCTGGTGTTTGTGCTTCAAGTAGTGCAAGGCAGGAGTGCCAACTGAAGCCAAGCTTGCCTCCTACACTTTGCCTCAAACTAGTTAATCCACTATTTGCATTTGGCAATATCAGATGAACTTGTTGCTTTAATCAAGCAGTTCAGATAGCTAGCAGTCCTCTATTCCTCATCAGCTCAACTTGTGTCTTCTATAAAGTCTCACAGTTCTCACAAATAAAGATAGGTATCATCGCTGGGCCAAAACCTCATTCATGAGACCCCAGAAGTAACATCCCAGATCACTGGTATAATATAAGGGCCCATAAGTGAGATCATAAATGACCTTAATTTTCTTTAACAGTACATACGGACTCTCAAAGTACCAAATTACTATAAGCAATAACACACTCCTGGAAAACATATCACCAGTTTTTCCTCTTAGTTTTCCCTTGTGACTATAATTTTAGGTGAAGTTGTTTGTGTGAATATAATGAGAAACCATAAAGAAAAACACTATCTGATTTTATATGGCAGTCCTTTATGCTGGAAGAAATAAGCATACTGCCAATATAGAAAGATGACCTGAATAAAAAATAAAAAGAAAAAACAACAAATTGTCTTTGAGAAGGAAAAGATGGAGGAGGCAGAAGGAACAGAACATATGCATCTCCTACACACACCTTTAATGAACTCCAAAGGGAGAAAAGGGAGCTGTCAAACTGTATATATAAAGGGAGTGTTTGGAAGCTTAAGCATAGTGTAGAGAGCAAAAGGCATTCCAGTTTCATACACTAGATAAAAATTGACGTGTATTCATGTATGTAGCTGTTTCATATTCAAAGACAGTAAAGGAGGTTAACTTCATCAGCAATTGAATTAACAGTTGAGTTAGCAATTATGAATTAATTGAATTCATAAGGAAGAAAAAGCAAAGTGTAGGATGGAAGGAATAACTGGGGGAGGTACTGTGAGCACTGAACTTATTTTTTCAGGCTAAATGACTACTGGTTTAGATCTTGATCTAGAAAAATTTGAAGAGTGTAACTACTAGAGTTGAAGAGAGATTATATAATGGGCTACGTAAGAGAACCAAGAAAATAGAATTACAGTGAGAAAGAATATTTAGGCAGAAAATACTGGCACTTGTACACTATTGTTTTCTGGCTCAGATTTAACCATGTGATAGCAAGAACGCATACAGTGCTGGGTTGCAAGGATCCAGTAGCATTAACAGGCATAACTATCCAGCAGCAGTATTCAGATGCATCAGACCTGTCATAACAGAGGTTTCCAGTGAACTAAGACTTGTTTAAGTCATAGCAAGACAAGTTAGTTTGTCCGAATCTATTGGTCATTTCAACATCTCAGGTAAAACTATGCTCCACTACCAATAATAGTGGGATTTTTTCTTTAAACAAGCAGTACGCTTGTATGGCTGCACTCCACTATAGCTCTTTT
The DNA here is from genome assembly GCA_013398735.1 of Nothocercus julius. Lineage (NCBI taxonomy): Eukaryota > Metazoa > Chordata > Aves > Tinamiformes > Tinamidae > Nothocercus > Nothocercus julius. The sequence goes on from VZSV01000279.1 coordinate 496,083, forward strand.
TTTTTTTTTTTTTTTTTTTTTTTCCCTCTTCTCTAAGCTGGAGTGTTCAGTCTGTCTGAAAATTAATTAGTCAAACAATTTTAAATACAGCTTATTTCCTCTCAAATTCCTACAATGTTTGTTACACATACTTCCAGCTTGCCACGGTTAAAATATAGAACAAGACAGATACCGATAAGGGATGCAACAAAACAAAAACACCTAACAACTACAACACACATATGAGGAGAAGATGCCCACCACACAAAATATTTCACATACTGAGTATCTCTGAAGCTTGATTTAATCATTCTTCACTCTCACTAGAAGCAGCTGAGTAAAACCATTTGAAAACACATAGTCCAGAGAACAATACTAGTGTGAAAAGGACAGAGAGAGCAGTTATAGTAGTAGCCTAAAGATGTGATTAGTACTGCTGTAATCATCCCACTAAACCAAATAACTCACTGATACTGTGATATAGATTTTTTTCCCATTTGTTAATTTAGTAATGCTAAAGACAGCGTAACTTCAGTAAGCATTTCACTATTCACATCAATATGGAAATAATGTGGAATAGTTATTTTCCTGTTTATTTCCAGATCTGTGGACTGTTTTAAGATATTATTAAATACACCTAATGAAAGGTATATTTGAGATATTTTAATCACTCTTGAGCTGAAGCAAGTCTACAGAATCTAACGCAGCAAGTCCTGGCTGTTTTTGCAACTTCAACCCACACACTCCAGGCTCTGCAACCATCTCCTTAGGTATTGCCATTCAAAAAAAACCTGTCCTACTTCATTCATACCACACCCTGGAATGTCACTGAAAGCCCTCTACCCCAGAGGCTCAGAAATTATTGGGAGTTCTGTGTTTAGTGTCTATCAGTGACTGGGAAATAGTGGATTAGAAGAAAACAACAAAAAACGAAGCACCATATTTTTGTTACTGCTACCAGAAGATAAACTTAGACCTAATTTGCTTCAAAGCCTTCTTCCCTCCCCCGCAACTCCTAACAAGACAAACATTTCTTTCACTAAATTTCACCTACATTTTGTGACCATTTGCAAGTGTTACTCCCAGCATCACTTATTTTTTCACAAGTATGAGACATCTGTTAGAGAAAAACCTACTGAAGGACCAATCTCCTTAATGTCCTCAGGTATTCCTAACAGTATGTTTGTCAGAGCACCTCTGGAAGTACCAGCTCTTGTTTACTCAGAGCAAAAAACCTACCTGGGATAGCTCTATCTCCTAGCAGAAGAATATTGTCAGCCTTGGTCTTCCTTTAACATTGAATACTTCCTTCAGAGATTGCTCCTCAGCAGTCATACTCAGCATACATGACTCAGCAGTAATTTCCTCTGTAAAGCTGGAATTATATAGCGCATTTTCTCATACACAACCGAATTTTGAACATAGGTGAATTACACTTCTTCCAAGTAGGCCTTCATCTACCAGTTTTCCCCCAGATTTCAAGTTTCCTTTCACAACTAACAGGAACTTTGTTTCTAATTATATATTTTTGGTTATATAAGCCATTTCTGATCAACTTCAACAGAGTGATATGTGAACAAGAGGCATCTGATTTTGGCCCCTGATGGCCAAATCATGATGGTGACTGGAAAAATATCAAAAATATATCTTGCAAAAAGGCATTTGAGCTCAGCTGAGATCTGTGTTCACTGAGTTCCTAAGAAGTCAAACTTACCTGAATAATTAAACAACTGATAAAAAAGGAGTAATAGATCTAAGTAATCAGAAATACCTCTGTGAACATGGCTTGCAGTTGACATATTTCACATTAGCATAAAAAAAGACACTAAGTCAAACATCTCAGGCAGCAAGAATTTAAACAGATCTTTGCCTTCTGTTCATGAACATTTGTGAGTGAAATGCCACATCAAGCTAGAAAATACTGTGGAGTTGTCCACTTGCTAACCAAAAACCTCACTTTCTCCAACTGGAGTTTGACATTGGTTATGAATTTGGAGCTAATTTGAAGCAATCTCCATACGCTCCATAAAATATTCTTATTTTTTTTAGCAGACAGCATTTTTGAATAGTGCTTCAACAAACATGATCATCACTGAATGACAATAATGGTCCATTTTTCATTCATAAAATACAACGCCAGAAAGTTTTGTTTGTGACTTTGCTGTTGCTCCATTTCACAGTTTTGCGCTACTCAGGTCAAAATTTCCCCATACAAACAACAAGAGATGCAAAAACAAGTAGAGAACAACAATTTGGCATATTCAGAAAGGCAGGTCTCAAAGGCAAGCCCAAAGCACAGCATAATTATATACCATTTTAAATTTTAAATCTGTCTGAGAAACAGAGAGCTACTGCTGTTTTTGAAGCAAAACAGTTAAAAATGTAGTGAATAACAGAGTTTGAAGTAGGTATTTCACACATAATAAAAAATAAATAAATAAACACAACAAATCCTCAAAAGATTACATATCAGCTAAATGTACTGTACAAAGAGTGAAATCTAAATGGTCTATGAAAGTCATAGCCATCTTAAAAGCAAGCTCATACATTTTTATTTCACTTCTGGGTCTTCATATTTGCATAGGAAGATTTACTTGGCATGAATTTTAATTTTTGGAGGTCTTCTGTGTTATTTTTGCGTAAAGAGAAAGGGAAAGGCTTTAAAAAAAATGTAAAGCAGTCCTGTACATAGTCTTCCCATTATGCTTGACTGCGCAGTGCAAGTTATGAGAACTGAAAAAACTTTTGAACTTTCTATTGACAGTGGAGAATTTAAGGATAGTAATGTAAAATTGGCAAAACAAGATTCAAATCTTTACTAAAGAATTGTATTTAACTAGATAGTAAGCTGAAAGTCTTAAGGTTTCAGACAAAAAGAAAACTGAGGGGGGGAAGGAGGTGTTAAGAATTTTACCTCATGCTAAAAGACACATGCTAAGTAGATTCATAGCCTCTTTAATCTCCTGTACTCAATAATTGCTCTCTAGTCTTTTTATACTACAGAATTTCTTTTCTTAGGTGTTACTCTGTAATATTCAAAATAAAAGTGAGGAGTCCTGATGGATATCAAGAAGGTAATTTCCTCCCCTCTGGCACAACAGTCGAGCAGGGCTAAAACTCAGACGATGCCTAAGGAGTGTCAATAGGCCTCAGTAGAGGTCAGACCTCATTAATGACCTTGTTTGTGTGATTGCTTTCAGACTCTGATGCTGAAAAAGATAACTGTGGCTTTATAGAAAGTACTAGATCACTTGCCAAGCAACATGCCTTTGCCTTCCTTAATCCAAGAGGGTACAAAATACATCTCTCCTGCATAAAGCCAGTGCCCTAGTAATAGGCAACTGGGGGAAAGACCACATTGTCCTTTTCCATGTACTACAAGCTAGAAAAGAGTACAGATTTCATGCAAACATTTGACACAACATAAGCTCACTAGAATGATATAGAAGAAACACGATCACATACTCCAATGGCTGAAGCACCTTCTTTAAGGATGTAGAATATACAGTTCTGCACTAACAGATACTTGCACAATTGTGCAATGAGTAACTGGTGAAAACAGAAAAAAATAAAAAAAATCCCCACAGGGGTAGTGCTGAGATCAAGAAGCAGGTCTCATAGACCCTTTTCAGAGTAGGCCCCTATCACAACCAATTCTATCTATTTCCATGTTTTCTGCTGAAGAAAATTTGAGTTCAGTCCACGTCACTCATATCTTATACAATGTCCTAAACCGTACAATGCCATAAGGAACTTTTGCCAGATTTGTCTCCTTGGGGAGACTTGTCTCCTTGGGAAGTCCAAAACTCAAGTACATGGAGGGCAGGGGGCAGGAGGAAGAAACAGCAGTAGAGAGATACTCTTTAAAGCCGTTTTTTAGACTTCCCAAGGAGACAAGTGGAGTTTCATATAAAGTGTATGTAGGCTTAAGACACCTATAACAAACACACACAAACGGTCAGAAAAGTTATGTCCAGTTATAATAAGGAGATTACTATTAAAATGTGATTTTGTTTATAAAGTAGGTGTTTGGATTACTAGGCATTTTTGACATCGACTACTCAACACTCCGTTTGTCCCATCCCATGCTAGATGGGTTGTGTAGGTGAAAGCAATAAACATTGATTTACAGAAGCACATTTTCTCCAGCATAACCAAGCGCTGAGAATTTATACAGAGATCTCATGGAAAGATTACTGAAAGATTACCTAAAGATTACACAATTCAGTATTATGCCTTATGAGGCAGTGAGATTCAGCACTGATGCAGATGTCTACTGACATTGTTCAGCCAGAATACCCCATGAAAAATGTGGCAAATACAGAAGGGAGAGTTCATCACAGAAGAATTCCCTGTCAGTGACAGGAGATCCCAGCCTGAGTGACCATCCCAGAAGAAAGCTGCTGCCTAATTCAAACTTATCCTTGCACATTACCTTCCAAGATATGATTTTTTAAGTCAGTCAATATCATACAGTCGATTTCTTCTACTGCGTATAACTGAAATATGCAGCTCTGTAACTGCTCTTGGCTAGATAATTAAGAACTAATCATTTATTCTATAATCAGATAGTGAAATCATCACACTGACGCCTTATTTGTAGCCAAAATAAGTGTCTAAAGCATACCAGTAGCATAGATACCGGTGAAATATTGACAACTTCCTTCCAAGATTACAAGTGAGCTTTGGGTTTCTGATCCGAGAGATGAAATGAGCCTGGTCAGCAAAGTTACTGTTCCAGATGGGCTCGGAATTCGGCAATAGTCACACAAAACGAGGTGACTACATCGAGCATTTATTCGGTGAAAGCCCATAAACAAAGCAAAACATAGATAATCACTCACAAGACAACACCCGCTGGCAGGATCCTGAAACCGAACATCCTCTCAAGCTAACAGATCAGGGAGAGAGAGTTGCTGACCGGCTCCCACGGAGACAGTGTAGGCCCCAGTATTAGGAGTCTCTCCTTCCCCCCCCCGCTCTCTGCACTGTCCACTTTATGCCCGGAGCATCCTGGCACGTAGGGTCAGTACGACCCAGAAGGCAGGCCGGGGGGGCAGGCAAACTCCACCTGCAGTTGTGCAACCTTCCCTCCTGGGATACGTATGCACGCAGACCAGCTGGGGGTCCCAGCCCTCAGTCTGAGGGTCCTACCTTCCTCATCTTCCTCCTCCTCCGTGGGTGTTTGACCTCCAAAACTAGTTTAGAGGACATCTGCGATTAAGTTGACTACCAGCCCGGTCGAGCCGCCGGCTTCAACTCGTTGTTAGAGGAGGTCCGCTGTGTACCCGACTGAGCAGCCGCCTCCGTGCTCCTGATCACTCAGCCCAGGCAGACAAACATCCCCTCTCTCAAGGTCTGGATGCTGCTTCCCACAGGAGATTCTTATGGCCTTACAGATCATAAAAATTTCCACTTCCTATACAGTTTCAAAGAGAGATCAAATCACAAAGCTGATGGGACTTTTGCTGAACTTTGGCTCAGATTTTCAGGTGGGGACTGCAACTAAAATATTCTCAAATTCCCATTTGGAGAGCACTGGATAAGTAGGGAGCACACAGAGAAGGAAACTAGTGGTTTTATTGCCACTTATCACCAGTTAACTGCCAACTAGCAGATAACTAACTCCTCTCACACTAGGGACAGGAAGGTGGACAAGCATGACACCAGAAGGATGTAAAAAACTGAGGAGAGTAGCTCACATTCAGGTAGATTTCTTATAACCTGTCATCCGTTTAACGAAGTTCTATATCACAAATGAAAGGAAACAATACAGTATTTCACTGCTTCCTTTATGCAAAGGGAGCTTTTCATGCTGCAAGGGAACAGCAAATTTTTGCTTCCTACCAGACAGCAGGCCAACGCTTTAGACTGATTCAAGGCAAGTCAAGCATGACCTTCATCCCTCCAACATCTTCAGCATACATGAGGAGGTCAAGGATATATGGCCCAAAGTTGGAGTTACAACACCAGGTGTTTATCATCCAATCCATCTTAGACTTCTTCTTTAGAAGAATCATGTTCAGCATCTTTATTAGAAAGGTTTTTGCATAAATGAATAATGATGGACCCATCTGCAGAGTGATTCATAGAATACCAGCACAGCATGGGTTGACATTGAATGTGTCAAAATAAACAAACATCTGAATCCTTATCCAATTGAACACTACAAAGGAAGGTTAGAACTCTATTGTTTCCTTTAATCCATTTTTTTCCTGAGCTTTGCTTTAATACCAGCCATCTGTGTCACATATACTGTAACCTGAGTAAATGTAATTGTGTCTTGGGTCCTGACTTGATTCATTTGTCTCCAGAGTTCCTTATGCAACCAAAATAAATCTCACATTCAGTTACATGTACAACTACAAACAAACTTAATTTCTGAAATATAAACCTAAATTTTAATCTTGATAAGTCATTTTAATATATCTAAATAATAAAAATTGGTTATTGGCTTATTCTGCTGAATGACCATATTAATGTGTCACAAGCTATTGTAACTTACTTTTGAATATGAAATACTCTAGATGAAATCATTCCAGAGTTTGAAACTATTTGGAGCCCTTTTATTACAAAAAAAGAAAAGTCTTTCAATCAACTTTTGTGCTACAGTCACTTTGCAAAAACATAGCTAAGCTATGAAGACACAAATTTCATCTGTGGACTGGCTGTTTGCAATGAGCAATTCTGGCACTGAAGACAAATTATCTTGTATTTTCTGTAAACATGGTTAGTATTTATAGGATGCAGTGATACAAGGAACATATTATGATGCTTAAGAGTATATTAGGATTTAAAAGACACTTCAGTTACCAGACTTTAATATACTGTAGTTTGACACCTAAACTCATAGGTAAGGTACCTACTGCAGTATAGAGCTTTGACACAAAGCAAAAAGCTAAAAAATGCAATCCTTTAGCTAGCTTCTCCTTATTGTGTTCCTAATGACATGCAAAAGCAAGTTTGTGGGAAGACCATTATCTATGTTGCTTTTGCATGTCCCACATACCTATAATGTGAGCTCTGCCAGGGGACTGAGTTTTAAATTTGTACTGCAACTTCCTTAGTCAAAACATGTAACAGTTAACCAGTTTCAGATGCTAAAATCAAAGCGTAAAGCACCTGCTACCAGATAAGACCTAAACTTAAGACTCCCTGGGCACACAAGTATGTCGCAGATCATTCTGCACAAAACACTGAAATGTGCATCTGAGAAGTTTTACGGCAACTCAAAAGGGTACAGTTGAGTGCTGAGATAACTGGATTTTAATTTCACGGTATCTTTTCTTACTTAAATCTGTGAGTTTGGGGCCAGACTGCAAGGTATAAGAACAGTAGAAAAGTGCCACAGAAGGATTTTGGTCATCTTGTCTAGCACACCAAGAGCAATTCTTGGGCACCCTATGTGGCTAAAAGATGACAGAGCTGCAAGGGCAACACATCATTGCTCCTGGCTCTTCACTTAGGAGGATCCCTGAAGCTACCTGTCAAGTTCCTCAGCTGCTCTCTCATTCGTATATTAACAGGCAAGTGTCAAGCACTAATTTTTCTAGTTTGTATCTTAGTGTCTCCTTAGAGAAGGACCTGGGCGTCATGGTGGATGACAAGCTGACCATGAGGCAGCAGTGCCCTCGTGGCCAAGAAGGCCAATGGGATCCTGAGGTGCATTAGGAAGAGCGTCTGCAGCAGGTCGAGGGAG
>VZSV01000279.1:504145-519030 GCA_013398735.1 Nothocercus julius
GTCTGGAGATCTTCCAAAGCCGCTTGGACGCAGTCCTGAGCCACCTGCTGTAGGTGACCCTGCGTGTGCAGGGGGGTAGGACTAGATGATCTCTAGAGGTCCCTGCCAACATTAAGCATTCTATGATTCTATAATTCTATGATGATTAGAGCTCACAACAATACGTATGTATATACACATATATAGACCATGGAATTACATATGCTCTCGCAAAGAGCATAGGCCAAAAAATTGCCCAGCATTTGAAAACCTACATAGCAGCTGTGTTGATTACAGCTCTTTGTAGTAGTATTCAACACCAGTACATGGACAAAGACAATGGAAACAGCCCCATGAGATCAGAGATGTTTTTCTAGCAACTTGTAAGCAAGCAAAGATCTGTGCATTTCCCCCTGTTTGCAGGCAAATGCCCAGTAGTGGTGCCAGAAATGCTAGTATTAAAGGCCATGCATACGAGATTGAATTTTACCCTTCCTACCATACAAAGGAATCATTACATGAAATTGATAATCTGATAGACTATCTTGGCTTGAGCATTAACAGTTCAAAAGATTTTCAAATTCACTACTTTTCTAAAAACATCATTAAAAAAAAAAAAAAAAAAAAGGCAGCGAGGAAAAAAAATAGACTTTTACCTTGGTCCTGCATTCAAACAGGTTCCTCATAGCTGAAATGCAATAGCATTTTTTTTCTTCCCTTAATGAGATGTTTACTTTCTAGAGGCATTACGTACATTAACATCTCATAGTTGTCCCTGGCTTTGTCATCACTGGTGTTGTGGAACAACACCTCAACTCTCAGAGGAATTGTCATTCCCCCAAAATATAACAAGTTTCCAGTATTTGCTTAGACTTTTTTCTTTTTTTTTTTTTTAAATAGCATCTGCAGAAGAAACAACAGCTTTGTTGTAATTGTAATTTAAATTGTAATTTCCAGCTAATATAGCATTCTCCAGAATAATTCTACTCTGTGGTTCTGAACGCCTTGGCATAGCAGAGATTAGTTACTGGACAGGTGACTTACAGGCATGCTTGGCCGCAGAGTGTTGGATTTTGTAATGGGAAAGGAGATCAAACCACAAGCAGAATGGTTGTGTTTTGTGGAATGGTTTGTGTGGAATACTTTTTGCAACATACAGTAACTCTCCTTCTGCAAAATTTTATCCATGGTCTTTATGAGGGAGAACTATACCTTATGCTGAAAACAGTAATATGCAACTCATATAGTCAAAACTCTTTCAGAACCTAAAACCTAAAAAGAATGATTTTCTTTAAAAAAAATTTACACAAGACAAACCAACTTCGGTTTTATAACCAAGGAGCTTATTTCACCATCCGTCTACTCATCTATACACACATTTATATACATAGGCACTAGGCAATTATTCACTTTGGCACATAGGGCATGCCCTGCAAGATACTCAATTTTGAGGAATGCAAAGGGAGTTCCATATACCTTCTACCTTGCAGATAACCCATGCTTGCTTTCAGCAGTGAACAATTTTCTGCATTAATGAGACCAGCAGTCTCTTTGCTTCTTGTCATTTTAATTCTCATTGGGATCATTTGTACACGCACAAGGCTACACTGTACAGTTGTATTTAGCCCTTATGCTAAGACACTGTTTCATTTTCCATTTTTGCCTGCTTTTCTTATACATCTTCAACAGTGCCAAGGGTTTGGAAAACACGACTGTCCATGCAGCACTCTGTAACTACCTCATGCTGAAGCAAAAGACTGCCTGTCAGTCTAGTGAAAGCACCAAACAACATGTGCAACTTGCTCTCTGCTTTCCAGGGTGCTCTTTATTTGCTAAGAGCAAACAAATTCTGTTCCTTAACTGCTACATTTTTAAGGTTCCTATATATAGTAAACAGGAGCAGCACTCAAGAGATTTTTCATTTTCTATTGCCTGTGTCTAAAAATTTTGAAACACCACAACAAAAGCACCAATTTTCAGGAGAAGGAATGATCTACTCAGATGTAGTTAACTATTGGTGCCAAAGAAGATTTCAAGAAACAGAGCAGGTAAGCAGAGCTTGATCTTTAATTCAGGTAGGTAGGTAACTAGTATGAACAATTTTATGCAGGGCCTGTCACCCATTTCACCAACATCCATTCAGTGTGAACATTTGTATATATATGGATTATTCAGGACTTTTCAAGTTTTATAAATTCTTCTCCATCAATCTGAAGGCCAATTTTTCATTTTACATTTAACATTCACCAGCAAAGATATCAAGATAAAGATTTGGGTTTAAAATGCGACTCATGCAGTAATACAAATTATTTATAATCCATTTACATGCCAAGATTCCTAGCATAGCTTTTCTCTGTAGAGGCAAATATCTGAGCAACACCAGAGACCTATGCTGCTCTCTGCTTCCTTTCTGCTGCAGAGGACATGAGAGAAGCTGAGAAACAAGGAGCTTGTTGATGGCTCTTCACTTACACAGGACCCTTTGAGAATTGTTTTTTACTAGCTATAAGTAGGACTGAGTGCAAGAATTAGGGAGCCAGACTTGATACAACTTGTCAAGAATTTTCCAGTAAAATTGTAATGTTGGAGAGTTTTCTAAAAACAGAAAATCCAACTAGACATTTTTATTACTTCCTAGTACATAGAAGAAGAGCTATTTCTCAATAGTCAAAAACAACTTCAGTCCATATGTACCTGTCCAAATCACTTATTTTTGCTCCAATATTCAGTTCCTGCAAAACTACCATACTTAGAAGTGGAGTGTTACAGTTCTTAGACACTCCATCCATACCTTGGTAGACACTGTGGCAAATGAGCTCTAGCAAGAGAAACAAGGAGCAAACTCTGAACCGGCTCAATTGCTCTACTTCATATAAAATAAGAACTCAAACAAAAGTGTCCACTTTCTTTTAATCTCAAGACAGGATCAACCCTAAGAGGCTCTGCAGTCTTGACACAGAATAGAAAGCTAATTAAAAGCACTGTCATTTAAAGGGCTTTCCTACCCATGCCAATGCTCTTGACTTAGGGCGGATGCCGTCACTATCACAGCCCCCAAACAGGCCAAAGACTGCTGGAGAAAAAAAAAAAAAAAAAAAAAAAAGAGGGATTCAGGGATTCATACCCAAATCATCTCAAGAAAACAGCAGTCTCCAAAGCTTCAGATGTTCCCAAAGTTGCTGTGCGATCAGACACCACTGAATGACTGTACCTCCACAAACACACACAGCTCAGCAAGCAAGGAGAAATTCACTCAGCTCTAGCAATGCCATCATTATCTTTCATGGAGATATAACCACAGGTGTTTTGCCTTGGGATTACAGCCAGAATGCTTGTGCCTGGCCGGCATCCAAAGAGGCCATTCCCTTCAACTGCCAGCACATGGGCTAACACCTCAATGAATGTTTAGTCAATTCAATGAGAGGGTCACTGAAGAGGATACTGTTGATGTATCCACGGCTGGTTTACAAAGTAGTAAATAATTCTTGTAACATGAAGGAGTTACCACTTATTTTAAGCATATTTGGCAGTTGTTTGGATTCTTGCACAAGAATATACTTTCTAATACGCATTTCTTATGTCTTAGAGAATTAACAGAAGAAGAAAGTAAATTTCCATAGTGAAATGAGACACTAAAAAAAATCTTTATTCCAAAACTGACAGTGCTGTGGCTATCTAACAGGGTACTCCTGATTAACCACATAGGAAATGACAAATGACTAGCTGTGCCTGTGCTAGATACAGCTTTGCCTTTGACCTTGAGAACAAGAATTATTTCAGAGATAGCACTGAAGTAGGAATCTCTCAAATTATAGCACTGAGTAATACATTGAATAGAGAAAAGGCTGACTGCCTTCTCAAGCAAGGCACTGCAGCTCTTAAGTGAATGCAATTATGCAATTATGCCTTTGCACCAATATCTGCCAAGTCATCTTATAGTTTTGAAATTAATTAGACTTTTCTAAGAAGTGGTTGCAAATATTTTCTACTAATCTAATTGCCCCAAAGAATGAAAGTTTATAAGGTAATTTTTAAGCACTTTCAACGCAGGCAAAGCTGGCTTGGACAGCCAAAGAAATCCAGCAAAAGGTAGCCCAGACTTCACTCCCTGTTTTGAACCATCTCTGTGCAGGGTTTACCTTCTCCCTCTCCTAGGAAAAAAAGAGCAGAAGAAGTTCTGCTGCCCAGGTGTCAACCTCTAAGACAGAAAGTGCATGGGAGAGAAAAGCAGGATTCACCATCCCAGCAGCAAAAACTTCGTGGAGGTTTAGAGCTTTCTTGTCATCTTCAGGAACTTGATATTGGAAGAGCTTGTGGAGACAGTATCAGCAGGTTCAAAATGGATTAGGCATTTTTGTGTACAACAGGTACACAAGAGATAGTAAAATAAATTGGGATGTAACCTTCTCACATCCTAATCTGACACTGGTGGATGCCACCAGTGGGTGAGAATACAAAGGCAATGAACAAAAGAAACACCTGTTTCAAGAGACAGTCCTTCAGTGTTGCCTGGTATGGGAAACTTGGTGAAGGAGACAAATCATAACACTTGTAAGGATGAACTTATCATGAACTCATGAGCAGAGTGGGTTACAGACCTCCTGTTCCTTTATTTAAGGACATCTGCTCTGCTCTTGCTCCAGAAAACACTGCCCAGTTCCTTTGCTCCCAGAAAGAGCCCTTACCGTGGGGATGCATGCCACTATCTGCACCGCAGTATCTGCCTGGGTACAGGGATGTACTGGACAAAGATAGAAGTAAAAGGTTCCCCTCACTATAGAGAAACCTGGACACTGGTCTTCAGCGGTACTTCTTTAGCAAGGCTTTTCAGTGGCACTTCCTTAGCAAGTCTTTTCAGTGGCAGATGACGCAGGACATGATGAAGGAGGTTTACTGTCTGCTTTCCATCTCCATTCTTGCATCACCATTTTCTGTGCACCAACACACACCTGCGAAGCACATTTCTCTGCTGCAAAACTCAATCTCTTACACTGGAGGAGGGGGCTACGAAGCCAAGGCAAAATCCATTTTGCTTACTCTGACAGGCCTTAAACTCTGGGCATCTGCAGTTACTGTGTTTTGGTAAATGCATTTGGTGGCCAAGGGGAATCTATGCTGATTTTCACTCTTGCCCTCTGCATTTGGGGGAGGGAGGAGGGATTGTTCAAAGAGCTGTCAGAAAAGTTGCACAAATGTCTTGGGATTTTTGCTCTCTTTTTACTTTCCTACAAAACACATTGAGAATACTTGCAATATGACACCTTAGGTGCCATAACTGTATCACAGTGAGTATCTGAACCCCACAAATAATAGCAGTTTGACTAAATTATTGTTGCAAAAGTTTTTTAGACCCCTTTGAGGCCCAGAACCAACTTCCTAATAGTCTACAAGAACTGGCACAAACTACATGTCCTCACAGTTGAAGATTAATTAATTAGATTAATTTTCATCCTGTATGTTTGAGAAGAATACAATGAACACAAGGTGCTATGCAAGACCTGTTAAGACCTGCCCAAGAACTTACTTTCCTATTATGAATACTCTTACACACCACTGGATATGAAGCAAGAATGATTAGACAAATAGTATTAGAGAAGGTAAAAATACAAAATTTCAACTTCAAAGGCATCTAAATTTGATGACATTAAGATTCATAAATCTGATTCACTGGCCTATAGCAATAATGGCCACATTCTGATCTTCTTGCTTTGTTATACTTTGTAATGTCATACCCAGGACATTAATTCAATTGATGTCTTTTAATTCAATTAATTCTGCTGAAAGATGTGAGAATAAAATGCTTAGTTCTATTCCCCCTGGGTACATGATGGGACAGGACAGAGATTATTTCACAAATTAAAACAAAGGAATTCAAATTCTAAAGTCATTTCTCCAGTTTCACAGCTACAACATTCCTCCATTACACATGATCTTTTGCTCCAAGGACAAGCAAGAGAGGTGCCTGACATTTCCATGGAATCGATACATATTTTATTTGGATTCTGCAGAAGTCAAACACAAGTACAAAATATTCATGCAGACAGAACGGAGACGGATTTCAGTTTACAGAAACTTTGGAGGATTATCCATCTACACACATCTTAGATTCCAGGCCTCTACACACAGACTTGAGGGGTCTCCTCATCATTGAAGTTTGCTGTACTTATGATTGGCAGCTTCCAACACAACATAAGATGCTATTTCAAGTGGCAAGAGCATGCACATTTGATTTTGACAAGGTGCCAAGCAGTCCAGTTAGAGCTTGGAGGTCTGTGATTGCCTCTTTCATTATTTCTACCTTTTTTCCCCCTTTTAAAACAGATGATTTCATTACCTTTTAATTCTATTATCTTTCCAAGTCTCCTACTGTCTCCAAGACTACGTGCTCATGCAAATATGCACCTCTGACTACACAGAGTTTTATTTCAGAGGAATATTTCTAAATGCTCTTGGATGAATGGAAAACTAGGTAAGACTCTCCACATAGCAAGTAAAATTCTTCTCCAAGAAGTTTTGGTCGGTGGATATCCTCCCCTAGAAAGATATTTCATTATCTTCCCATCCAGTATCTGTAATGTTATTTGTACATCTCAGCAAAAGCTCATGCTGCAATGAAGTGCTCAGAGGTACTAAACCAAATGCTATGAAAAGACAGTGTCTGTCTGTGAGGATCTCTACTGCCTCCTTATATCCCTCTATCCTTTCTCCTTATATGCTCCTTCTATCTCTCTAATTACATTTTGTAAGTATTTCTTCTTTTCCATTATATTTCTAGTTCTATTGGCTATTGTCTTGAGAAATCTCTGAATTATCCAAAAATCTCTGGTTATATTCACTCCTCTGGTGATCACCACCCGTAATGCACTGCAATAATTTCTGAACACTGACCTTTGTCTTATCTATTTTGAATGTCTCAGCAATTCCACATTACTGAAGTTAATACCTCACTTTGTTTTATTCTTTCCAAGTAAACAGGATATTCAATTTTCATCTAAAAATTTCAGTTTGCTTTTGGCATTTCTCCTTATCTTTTCCCCTCTAAATGAGTATCAAACAGCTGGAAAACTCGTAAAATATGCTTAAATACATCAGGATTTGTTTGATAGTTATCTAATAGCCTTTAAATTTCAGTAAAAATAATAAGTATACATATGTTCAATATTTTTATTTCAATTATGTAAATTGGGCAATTTAGCAATAACAGCTATGGGGACTGGCTAGCCTGTTAAATAACTCTCTTTCATTATGTTGTTATAGTGTTACTTCTCTTTTATACATGAGGTGTGCATGGGCCAACAATTTTAATGAAAATTAACTTTTTTTAAAATCCAGAGATGATATAGGGTTAGCTTTCTTTTTGATAATAAAAGTAATTTATAGGAGTAGATAATATCCTGACACAGAACACAGATGAGTTGCTTAAAGTATTTCTGTACATCAATATGTTCATTTTCTCTTAATTTAAGAATATTTTTGTGCCTGAAAAAGACTGCCAATCATAAAAAAATGGATTCAGCGTATATGCCCATGGCAGCAACCATCAGTGAAGCAACAGTGTGAACTTCTCATCTTCCCTGTATCCTTCAACTTCATCTGCAAGCTCCATGCAGGACCTAAGGAGATGAGTCCAATTTTTTATTCCAGATTGCTCTGCAAAGTGTGCCAAAGATGAGCCCAGTTAAAGCCTGTTGACTTTGTGATGGTTTCTGTAATGTAAATTGCTGTCTGCTAGTGAATTGATCGAAACTATCAAAGGGTTTCTAATAGGTCACATCATGAGTCAGATAGCAATAATTTGTTTTCACCAATGACTCGAAATGAATTAAAAAAGTTAGACTATATTTCACTGAGTTCTGTGATCATCCAATCCCCAAAGAAACATCCAGTTGGCACCCAAGAAATTCTCTACCCACACACTTCAAAAATAAGTGGGAGGTCAGATCTTCATTGGTTTGATTTGACTCGATATTCTGGAGAGGATATGGATAATTGGCAAAACTATATCAATGGTCTGAACTACGGTGTATCAGCTGACTAACCTTCATAAATTAATTCAAGCACTGAATTTGAATGAATTGTGAACAAACGTTATTAATACACATATAAAATACACTGAAACACCTATAAAATATCAAATCATTATTTCATAACTGTTCACAGAGCGTCAAAAATTTCCTCATTAGCACACATTACTTTTGTCAGAAAATAGACCAGAAACCTCTGCAGAAATCTTAACATGACAGAAATCTGTGGATGATTTTACAAGTAGCTACCACAAAATTGTAGTATTCTTGACATTTACTTCAAGTATTTTCTTTTCATGTAAATAAGATCTAGCCAAAGAGCATGAAAGAAAATTATTTTTTTTCAGCAAGACGATTGCAGTGGGATAGAATATCACACACAAGATACTCACATGTAATGAAGTGAAAGAAATGTTCCTGTATTTTGAAATGTGTGTTTCTTTCTGTGCTTCCTGGATTGCATGTAGCTATATGGTTGGAGGAGATATAAACTTGCCTCTAAAATGCCCACTTGAGCTTCCCTTTGGGTCTTTCTACTACTCTTCTGGAGGGCCCTTTCATCCTTAATGAAGCCGTGTGTATTGTGCTGAACTACATATCGTGAAAATTACTGAGAGCAAATAAATTTCCATTAATATTTTGAACCATAAAAGGCAAATGCAACAGTTTCAGTTATTTCATTAAAAAGAATAACTTCACTTTCTCTTGCCTGCAGGCAGAGAGTTGTGAAGTACTAATCCCTGAAGCACATCAAAACTCCATTTCTGATATAAAAAAAATTCAGCAATTACATAGTAATTCCAGGATGTACCTAGTATAGCAGACAACGGCCAGTGCTGTAGAGAGGAATCCAGCCCTAATATGTCTTCGGCTTCATGACTTTACAGTTCAGAAAATGAAAGATTGTGATACTATTTATTTCATAGTACTTCTGCATTTCTACCTACTGTACCCACAGACACCTTCCATGTCTTCTTGCAATTCTCCCTCATCAATCCCAGAAATGCAAATAAAAATACAACAAAATTGTAAACAAAGACTGGCAAAGGACAAATACCAAAGACCAGAAAGTGCAGTCCTAAATGAGGAACAAGAGAGAAGAGCAGAGGGGTGACATTGCCTTGACAAAGAGATCAGAAAGTCCCAGCCTGGTATCTTGCTTCAGAGATTACACCAGCTTGCTCTGACCATCAGTAACATTCACTAGACTCAGATGTCTCATAACTGCTGGCCAAATCTGAATTCTTTGAAGAATTGTGCTTATGGAAACACTGTCAGTCATGTGGTACTACAGACTACCCATAGCCACTGACATAAGGTTGAAGACTTTTTCAGAGAAGTCTGCTAAAATAAGACTTCTCTTGTTGGGAATTTTTCTCCCTTTCTTTCTTTTTTGCTATAAAAGACAAAAGAAAAAAAAATATTTCCTTTCCCGGTTTTACTTTTGTCTCCTCTCTTACAGCATTCTGTGAAAAACAGCCTATGGCTATAAGTTGCCATGACGCTATGGCTGCAGTTTATCACACCAGCTGATGTTCTGGCACTGGAAGAAAACTGGAGTTTGGATGAATCATTCACTCTGGCAGTAGAGGGTATGTTGAAAATTAAGGTTAAAAAACAGAAATTGAGTCTACTATGAATCAAAGGCTATATCTATGAAAGTTATCAAATCATCTCATGTCCCTGTAAAGTGTACTGAATCAAACATAAGCATATCCTGCATTAAGTCAGCAAGGGTTTGTTGTGTGAAAGGTCATATATGATTCCAGACTGTTGAGATGGAAATGGGCACTGTGATTAATGTTGAAGGGATGAAGTATTGGATGGCTGGCGCAAAAAAAAAGTGAACGTGTTCAGGAGAAACATCCTATATCAAGTGGCTCATGAAAAGTGTGTAACCTCTAGCTGAAAAAGTCTATCACATCAGACCACTGTCTTTTTCATTATATAATTAGAAGATACTTACCAAGTAGAGGAGCGACTAAGTCAAAATCTAATCCTTGAAAGAGCAAGGAATCAAATTTGAAGCATTCTTCCAAAACTAATAATCCCTGCTGTTCATTGTAAGGCCAGTGTTGTTAACCTTGGTGAAAATCAGAACATTTCACCATATGAATAGTCCTTTATCTAAAATGAATGCTTTAATTTGGTTAAATGAAAGAAAATCTGAAATGTAATTTTGTAATTATTTAGAACCATAAATCTAAATTTTTAGTGTTCAAAGTGACTTGAAGTAACATACTCTAAAGCAAACAAAAACCCTATGGAATTAGGGAATAAGTCTTCAACTCATGAAAACAAAATGCAAAAGTACAATAACCTTCTGATCTTGGTAGCCCAGAAAAGAACTCTTCTGATGAAAACAAAGTTTGTCGTAATCCATATAATCCATAGAATTATGTATATTGAGGAAATATATTAAACGTTCAAAATACTTTTAGTGGTGTTTGCATTAGGTCTTAGAATCAATCTGCCTTGCGGAAGCACAAATTAATTTGCAGTGTTCCATGTTCAGTCTCAAATTGCACGTCTATGTGCTGCAGTGCATTTATATCAGGTCATTACCACTCCTCACCTGCAGTGGAATTATCAGGCTATGGAAAAACAAAAAAAAATACTGATGTCTTGTAATGTCAAGTCACAGTAATCTACCTGTTAAGTGCACAGACATACTGAAGGAATGGCATAATAACTTTGGAGAATTCTTCATCTCCCTATATACTTCTCCGAGTTACATGAAGTAAATGGGTTGCTCAGAATTACTTCCAAAAACACCTATCCACAGCTATACAACAGAATATAATGTGGTGCTAAAACACCTCCAAATAAGCAGCCCCTCTAGATATGCTTTCCAACCATCTGAGTTTATTCTTCACTATAAAAGGTAGCAAAGAAGAAATAAGTTTTTGGATATAGCCAGTGCAAGCAATAAAGTGAAACATACACAGCATAAAGTTAGTAATATTTCTTATCTTTCAGCTAGATTGCAAATCACAGAAGTCACAGAAGGATTCTCCGTAACAATATTTACTCAAATGTGAAATAAATGATTATGTAGGTCAGCTTGGAGACAGGAGCAAAATCCTTTCAATTTGTATGAATTAAACACATTAAGTGACAGTGAGACGCACTAAGAATGGGGGGAGGAGATTGAATTGTGGAAGAATGGAACAAAATGGAATAACCAAGAAATGGAGCTATACTTCTAAACAACTAAAGCAACAGCAATAATTAATTTTAATTTAACTGTGACAATAAGATCATAATCCAGAGGAAAGCCACCTCTGCACTCTAAACAGACAAAATTTAAACCATGATTCCATCTTGATCAGGTTATTTTCCAACCTGACAATGAGCAATATTCAAAGTCAGGTTAGATATATTTTTTCAGTGTGATATGTCAGAATAGATACATCTGTTGAGTAGAGATTAAAAGGCACAGAGTTAGCAGACTAAATGCTTGCTTACTTGTCACAGACTAAATACTTACAGTGCTACTGTACTGATTGTAGAAATAAATACTTCTGAATACCACTTTTATATGAGATAACGAAAACAGGGAGCATTAGTTACTCCAAGAGGGCTGTTTTTGAACACTAAGCTTGGGTACTACAATTAAGCAATATTTAATGCACACCATCACAGTTCAATACAAAAAAATTATTGCATGAGGTAGAATATAGTGAAATTCAAGGAAAACTAGAGCTTCCCAGAAGTTTACCATTTGGGAATGCCAGCTGCCACTGGACCAAACTTTAGAGAAGAAAACTATGCTAGTATTGCCTAGATGAATAATTACATGCACTAAAAAGCATCTTCTCGCAGTAGCATAATTCTGTCATCTATGGGCATTATGGCCGTAATTCAAAATTCACTAAAATCAATGTAAAAAAAAAAAAAATTACTCCTTCACTTTATGATTTTGTTTTTTGTCTGTAAAATGTGACCATGCACACAGAAAAAGTGCACTGCTCGGTCAAACACAGGAGCAGGCATCAGTTTCTGTGTCTTCATTTTTTTCTTATAAACCTGAAGTGAAAAGAGATGGTGGAGGTTAGTAAGAGAAGAATGTTTCAGGTTGAAGTGGGACAAGTAGGAAGAAAGACAGACAACAATGCGGCATTCCCATTTCCTCCAGGCGCGCCACTGTAGCTTGCTCACTGTGCTCGCTATGACGTTCTGCCTGGTGGATCTTGGAGAGATCAGTGTTGAGCTGGTTTTCCTTTGTATTCTGATGATTGGGAAATCTACCCCCTAAAACATGACGCCCAGTCTATTTCTTCTCCTTTGTTGATCCAACACAGGTAAGAATCTGTATAATTTTGTATATGGATCAGTGGTTTAGGTTAAAGATACACACACTGCAAATGCCTATAAGCAGAAAGGCATGTTTAGCTATAAAAAAGACAATAGACATGATAAATTAAACTGAGTGAAGTGAGACCAATGCATATGAATTATGGATAAGCTGCAGAGCATTAAAATAAATTTAATCCTCCGAGATTTTTCTTACAGCAGAAATCACACAGCTGAAGGTAGACTTGGAAATTGCATTAATTTCCTGGTTTTATTTCACATAGTACCACCACCACCCCTCAAGGAACTTGGAGATAAAGTTTACTGAGAAGCACTTACTGGTAATATACTTATAATCTTAATGCACTTAAATGTCAAGGAACATGCATTCAGCATGCAGGATCATCTCAGCTGAAATGTCTCTCCTTCCCAGTAAATTCAGACATAAAGGCAGCATATGTGCCACCTTAACATCAAGTATGTAAATAATTGATTTTTCAAACTTCTGCCAATTAAAAAAAAAAAAGTGGAAAATGCATAAAATCTAATAAAGCATTTTATCCAATTCAACATTAAAACAAAATTTTTATTTCATCTTTCATTTAGACAATATTGATTTTTTTTTTTAAATACAATCCAGGAAAAAAAGTCTTCGAGAAGTACAGCATTTTGATTTACAATTATAAGATTTTAATAAGTTGGCAAAAGCAATTCAACAGAAACAAACTAATTCCTGAAATGTTTTGATATTGTCATATCTACTTCTTGTCAAAATAGCCTCAGCTGAGACATTTATTTCAGTTATTGATAGAATATCACAATGAACACATTCATCTCGCTTTCACCCACACACCTACCTGTATTGCTGCTGAGGTTCCCGCCAGCAAGAATACAGCAAAATTACTTTACTGACAGAGAAGTCAATAAAGAAAAACTGTAATATATCATTACTTCTAAAAATCATCTGAATTTGGAGGTAAGATTCTGGTTTTGAGACTTATACATTGTGGCAACTGTTTAATTAAACTGGAGCTGAGATTTTTTTGTAGCATTTGTTAGTACATCCATTTCTTGGAGGCAGAAAGTGCTGAATCTGTAGCAGTTCAGGTGGTTGTAACTGCAACAGAAGAGCTGGAAATTGTGTGTCAGGTAACTTCTTTTTTGGAAGTTACCAGTATTTCCTGATTAATTGAAAAAAATAATATTTAATGAACCTTAGCATGTTACAAATTCATGTCAGTGGAATCTACTTTAGGATATGGCTAATCAGGTTGGAAGAGATGAGGGGAGAGAGCATAAGCACTAGTAGCAAAACATAACTTGTTATCTGAGGAAGGAGGTCAGTGCAGCCCACATTATTACCACCTGCTGAAGAGAAAACAAGACAACCAAAACAGAATGGACAAACTGAAATGCTAAGTAGCAGGCAGGGAAGGGTTCTTTGGGAAAGAAAATGGCTTTTATATTTATTTTATTTTATTTTATTTTGGGGGAGATGAGGTGAAGGAGAAGGATTCTCCATTTTGCCAAAATTCTCTTCTACAGCTATGCAAGATCTTTGGAGTTATGTCTGGTGGTGAGTTTTCGACAGTATGCCCTCTACGGATAATATGTAGATCTGTGCATAAATACAGGAAATAGCAATTGCCATCTGAATTCTTTTCTCATCATGTTTGTAATCTCCAGTTCAAATTTTACTATATTACATGCAGTCCTTGCAGTATTTCCATACAGCTTTGATGATCTGAAAATATAACAAGATACGGCTCATAGAAAGGAGTTACTTTATGTCTTTGTACAATATAGAAACACTTCTTTCTTTTTTCCATTTTCCTTTTTTTTAAATAAAGTTGCTTTTTTGTTTACTTAGGATCCAGATTTCAAGGGGGTACAGCAGAGCATCTGGCAACAAAATAAATACATCATATTAGCAAGTTGTTCTCTTTGCGAATACAATAGCTGTAATGAAAATTAAATTATACTGACAGTTGAATGCATGTACAATTTGTGGATTAAATGCAAGAGTAGGAATTGACAAGTAGAAGATAAAAACCCACAGTTTAATCTCAAATATAGAATAACAGTCCACACTATAATCTATGTACTAGTCAAATAACCTCTCTATTATGTAGAAATATGCAAGCACAATGAAGCAGCATGTGACTATGTGGAGATCAAGTTTATAGAGCCTTACATTACCTTCCATTGAGGAATTTTTTTTTAAATCATCAGTTTAGAAGCACAAAGGTTCAACAGCAACATAACTGCACAGCCCTCCACTTTCAATCTCTATCTGAAATTTCATTCTATGCAATTTATTTTAAGACAAATAAAAGAGAAATAATGCTTTTTAAGGCTTTAAATACAGAAGGCGCATATCAGACAGAATAACTGAAGAAACAGAGTAAGGAGTTGCATCAGTGTTCAAGACCCAAGGTGAGAACAAAAACCATCCATCCTGAGAGCTTGCTATCGACTTTCAGTAAACTGATTTTATATACTCTGACTAGGAAGCAAATGGGCTCACATACAGATATACACCAAAATGGCCATATTTGCCATAAGTCACTTTTTTTTTTTTTTTTT
>VZSV01000279.1:521741-549560 GCA_013398735.1 Nothocercus julius
AAAAAAAAAAAAAAAAAAAAAAAAAAAAAAAAAAAAAAAAAAAACAATAGTTCAGGGCTACTAAATATAATAAAATGATCTAGTATGGGGAGGTTATAGGGTAATCATGGAAATGTCATGGTGCTAAGAATTTACAAACTCAGTGTAAGCTACCCAAAAAGACACATATGGCTGTGGCTGCTTCCATAGGTAATACCTAAAAAAATCAAATCAGTGCACTTTCTGCCACCCTTTTATCCATGCAGCAGTGGCTGTATTGTGCTAGAGGGGCACATTACAGTGCCACTGAAGTGTTGTGTCTTATCAGGCCATCAGCTCCACCTTTATAGGGACCGTACCTTGACAGATTTTATGACTATGATGGTATTATATGGCACACACTGGCACAAGACCTGGGTAACAGTAGGAAATAAACTTTCTCAAATACTTAGAAATATGTTCTCCCTTCTTGAGAACTACCCCTATGAGAAGTAATTTCCTGCATAATCCTTCCTTTTGTGATATGCGTAGGTGGGATGGAAGAGGGTAAGGAGATGGTGAAAGTAGGTGGTCCTTCCCCTCCACTCAGCACTGCTGAGATCACATCTCGAGCCCTGTGTCCGGTACTGGGCTCTCCAGTACAAGAGAGACACAGACAAACTGGAGTAAATCTAGTTAGGGGCCATGAGGAGGATTATGGGTTGGAGCATCTGTTATCTGAGAAGAGGCTGAGAGAGCTGGGACTTGAAAAGACTCATGGAGGTTTTATCCTCCCTGATGGGAAGGAGTAAAGACAGAGACAGAGTCTTCTCAGGGCTATCCAGTGGAAAGACAAGAAGCAATGGACATAAACTAAGATAAAGAAAATTTTATCTAAACATTAAAAAAAATACTGCAGAAGCAATTGAACACTGGCACAGGATGCCCAAAGGATTGTGAGGTTTAATGTTCAAAACTTGTCTGGACAATGTCCTGAGCAACCTGCTCTAGCTGGCCCTTTCTGATTGTGGGGATGGAGTAGGCAATTTCCAGAGGTCCCTTTCAACCTCTACCATTGCATGCTTCCGTGATTCTCAAGTATTTGGCAATATAAACCTTCCTTTCACCAGAAGGTTATACTCATTTCTCAGTTACCAGAAATTTATTTTTCAATACATCACGCTAGCTTTTTTTCTTTCTTGTAGTTTTATCAACAACATTCCAGTATGGTTGCGTATATCCTACAATGAGGACAGGTAAAGTTAGTAATAAAGGCTCTCTGATCAAAAGAAGTCAGGGCAGAACCAATATTCGGTAGCAAAGGAACAGGTTGCAGCACAGCTAACAGCTGTTTGCTGACAGCTGGCAAATAATTGCTGACATTTGAAAGGAAATTCCATAGCCAATTTCCCAAACACATCTGGGGACCTCAAAGTCCCATTGCCAGAGAGATATATGAGGGTTTTAAAATGCATACCTATCAAAAAATCTTAAGGCAGTTTTTAAGCTCCTCATAAAATAACATCTTCTAATAATCTGTAAAACATCTGTTAAATTCCGAAGTGTTTCTAAACACTGATTTTATAACAACAGAGTATAGCAAAATAAATAAATAAATAAAGCCATTTCAAACGGACAAGAAGGCAACTCAAAACATTTAAGATGGAAACCTGGAGAATGTGAAATATGTGCCTAAAAGCTGCCACACAACACTGTGTTCTCTGTCTCTGTTGACTGCCACAAATAAGCCTCTGAGCTGATCCCTACCTCATTCTTCACTTGTTCCCATTGACTTGCTGTGAAAGACTGGGGACCACAGAATTTTATGTCTTGCTACATCTATATGTTTTATCTTCCCTCTCCCTAACGTTCATCCTCTTTCCTCGTCAAAAGCTTTCCTCGCCTAAGTGTTAGCCAAAAAGTGTTTCCATTTACTCTTTGGATCATATGCACCAAGGCTTGTCATACTGGGAAGCGACCTGTTAAATACCCCAAGGTGCTCTGGCCTGTGACTTGTTATCTGGCTCTTTTGTTGTGCGGAAGCACTGTGATTCTGACAAAGCCAAGCTAATGTGCAACCTTGCAGAGTGCACTGCTAAATGACACGGTCTACCATCTACCATTAGGGAGCACAGTAGCTTTTGCTTGATGTATGTGTCAGAAGTTCTGTGCACAGGCACCAGTGAAATGTCTGTGTACATCCATCATGTAAAGGCACATATAAGACTCTGCATTAGGAACAAACTTGTACAAACAGGCACTAGTGGATTTTATGGATGCCTCAGAGTCAGTAGAGTGCTCCTGAATTCATAAAAGCACTTTGAAAATCCCATGAAATGCCTGTCTCTATTTTTAAGTGTGCTCACTATTGCCCTCTCAAGAGATGCTCAGTTGCTCACTTCCTTGAAGATTTTGCAGAAAGTAGCAGGGCTGATAGCTAATGACCTAGGAAGTGAATGGGTCATTCTTCAGAAGCACTTGGAACAACAGCACCTTCTGGCTAATTATAAGAGCTTTAGTAAAATACCTTCACAGGCAGCTTTCT
This sequence comes from Nothocercus julius, assembly GCA_013398735.1. Classification (NCBI taxonomy): domain Eukaryota; kingdom Metazoa; phylum Chordata; class Aves; order Tinamiformes; family Tinamidae; genus Nothocercus; species Nothocercus julius. Next base: position 524,245 of record VZSV01000279.1, read on the forward strand.
TCCCAATCAGAGATAAATACTGAGATTGAGGCTCCAAGAGCAAAGTATGAGAAGTAAGACAATGGAAAGGAACATTGAGAGAAAAGGAGGGAGAAAGAAAAGAAGGTAGAAAAAAATGTATGTATGATCTCCAAAAATTCCTATGTTGAAACTAGAAAGCAAGATGAATATGACTCTCATTTAAATTTTATGTAAAGGAGGTGTCTCCATGATGTTATCTGAGACTAGGTACCCTACCGGAGAGCATCAGTTATTCTTTTATTCTGGCAGGCAAGACAGCTGTCTGTTGTTTAATCAACTCCCATGGAAAAGTTTGAATCAAAAAAAAAAAAAAAAATAAAGGAAAAGCAGAAAAGGTATCTTGTGTAGGAGGAATTAGCTACAAGGGGGAAAAAAAAATCAGAGAAATAGTATTTGTTTCATGCAAATAATCTTTGAACTCAATAATATAAAGGAAAACGTAGGGAAAAAAAATATGTCAAAGCTGCGGATTTAGTTCCCGACTCTCATTTTTGATCATGTGTTTACATTTGGAAAGATTCTTTAACATACTGACGCAAATTAAGGTTAGTGAGGCCTCACTACAAAAGAAAGGAATTAGTACAGTCTTGTTAGAATAGGTGAGCTGAGTCTCATTTCTCCGCAGTTCTCCCTATGACTTCCAAGTGATCCTTGGCAGACAAGTCATTTAGCCTTTCAGTGCTCAGGTTCTTTCTCTGTGCACTGAGGAGAGGCATTTGATCAAAAGCACAATGTAAGTGCCCACTATTACTATTATCAGCTTTTAGAAGTTTTGAAGGTTACAGACGCTGGTCAAAAAGCTCAAAGCCCAACTCTGTAGCTGTCTAAAAAACTCATTACCCTGTGCAGTTTTCTTTCAGTTTTCTCTGAAAGGCATTAATACCAAGACATTTTTGGACACACAGCCATTTTTGGCACAGCACACTGCCTCAGTTCTGCCACATGCCCCCTCAGGCATATGCCAACTCACAATAGAATTAATTACAATATTTTGAAATTGCAAAACAATGTGCAATGCTAAGCTTTACCTCACATTCCTAAGCCATATTACAAGGGAATGGCACTTTTTCCCTCGTTTGGGACTTCTGATGCATTAGTCATAGATTAATACTTTAGTCCTATTTTTGCAACTCATTTAAATGTGAAATATTCTCGAAGCTATGTTAGTGGCTGCAGCAGTAAAAATGACAGATATTTATTATTTTCAAAATGAATAAATGAAACAAACAAACTGCTAACCATGGAATAAATGATCTCACATTCCTAAATCAAAAAAAAAAAAAAAAAAGTATTCACTGAGACAAGATCAAAAACCTTGAGGGCTTTGCTTCCCCGAGAAAGCCAGGATTGGGCCCACTGAAAGCACACTCCGCTGTGAGCTATCTGCAGCTGTAACTGTGTAAAGAACAAAGGATTACAGTCAAAGTCAATTAAATTAAAAGTCAATTGATTTAAGGCTAAGCAACTGATTAGAGAAACAGTGCAGAGAACTTGAAAGGAAAAATTCCCTGCTCTGCCAGTGTGATTCTCAGCTCCTGATATTCCTCACGTTTGCACCTGCTGATTATAATTGGAGCTTGTCAGGTAAAGGGATATCTGAACTTTAGAGCTGCCTTTGCATTGTGTTGCTCTAAAATTTCTTCACTAAAGTATGCTCAACATTGCTTTTATATGCAGCCTGGAATAGAGCAAAGGTGGAACAAGAAACTGAAAGGAAGAGTAAGAACTGAAAGGTCTAGCAGCACCAGTCTTGCTCTAGGTGCAGTCATGGAATAGCTTCTTGTCTTGCCACAAATGGATCAAGGCCAAGGACTTGTTTGAGCATAAAGGCACCTTCCTGTTTGAGGTTTCTGTTTGTCATCTGAACGAACTCTCATCCGTGGCTCAGACCTATGATTTCCGATGAATCTCAATATCTCTTTTGCAAGGGAGGAAGAATCCCTTCATATTTTCCCTCCACGGCAGCACGACATCCAGTCAGCCTGCAGATGTCCTGCAGAAGCAAAAGAAGCCCCTCAGTAAGTCCTTCTCCAGTCAATGCGTTGTATCATGGTGCCTTCTCTTAGGGATAAGATCTGCCCTGATAAAAGCGGATGGCACTCACAAGAATTGGTTTCATCCAGGACAATGTGGATGCTGGAATGGTCATGCTTTCTTGACACAATAAGCACATTCTGGGTATTGTCAAAAACTACCTTCTTCTTCTGTTATTATTATAGGCTACAGTCCTTAAGTACATGTACAGATTTGAAGGGTAGCAGGCCAATGCATATGCTTGCAACTAAGTGCTAATGCACCTTGCTCCAAGTTTCTGGATAGCAACTAACAAGTCTCAACCTAAAATGTTCCCATGTTTCTTCTTCCTATGGTTTCTCTGAGCAGACTCTTTCCAGTTTCTAAACAAGACCCCTGTCACATTTCAGCCTCACGAGGAGGCTGAAATGAACCTCCTCGAACAGTGTGTGTCCCACATGCCATCTCAGCCCTTCACTTGAGCAGGAGGGTTCCAGCAGAAGCTGTGACATGTCTTGAATATTATGATTACTAGTACAGTAAACAACAGAGTTGGGATTGTCTCAGCAATTGTAGTTCCGTAGTTTGGAATTGTAGTTGAGTAGTTTGGAAGAGAGGAAATAGAGAGCCATAGCAATACTCCTCCCATCCATTTGCTCATACATTGTTACTACCTTCTTTCACTTTATCTGATGGTGTATTTAGACTTCTTTTTCTTATGATTTTTCTCAAGATAAAGGCAATACTATATATTGCTTTCTATATAGAAAAGAAATGAAACTGCAGAATTTTCTTTAAAAAAATCTGACTAATAGATTAAACCAACGGTTTGAAAGTCCACATATATTCTCATTTTCCCAGTGAAAAGTCATTATGACATGACATTTTTAACTAAGCATTGTGAATCTTGAAGCAATAATTAAAAAACAATTCATAGAAAAAAAAAGTTGTTCTATAAAAACGGTTGAACTGGTACTTTATTTCCTGTGTACCTATCTGAATATTCCTAATTCTAAACTGTAATCTCCCTAAAATACAGATAATGTCTTATTTCGGATTGTAAAATTCCATCTAATAAGTAATGTTTAACATTTGCGTTGAATTATGTGGGCTGAATTCTCACCTGAATTCAAACACTAAACAACACCACCAGTTTCAAAATCCACAGGACCACAAATCAGTTGTCATTTTACTTTGTTATTTAGGGTACATTTGGAATTTTATTTTCTATTCCATTAACTATACTATACTTATGTATGTTCTATGTTTCTTTTGCTATTAACACTCTGTTGGTACAATTTATTCCTGTCATTTATAAAAACACTTTAAAAAGATATAAATGTCAAATATTTGCTACACCCTACTTACTACTTTTGACTTCCCTACTTTCCTACTTTTTTTTTTTTTTTTCACAATGAGATGCCCAGCAAACTGGAAGGCTCCAACATAAATCAAATACAAGTTTCATACAACTAAATATCTGACTTTTCACAGAGAGAAAAGGTAATGCCCAGGTTATTATTGGTTTTCCATTCTATATTTTCCTTCTGGAAAAGACAGAGGCACTGTCTAGCAGAGATCCTTAAAGGACATGGGCTTACCCTTACAAAGAAATATTCCTGCTCCCACTCATGTGAAATTGAAGGTCTTTCCTGAGCAACACTCCTGTATACGTATCTAAATGCCAATGTTGGTGAGAGGACCTAAATTTTAACATGTGGGTTCAGACAGCTGGGAGAACTGATATTTTTTTCTCCTCTTGATCACCTTAAGAAATGTTTGCAAATTTTGGAAACAGAGAAAATGTCAGTCAGTAAAGAGTATGAAGAGAAACTTTACTTTTCTGACAGATGACATCAGTTATTTTCTTTGGACTGGTGAGACAGTGAGATGAGCCTAAAGAGAGATTTTGAGGCAGCAGGAGGAGATTCAGGAAATAACAGAATTTTCCTTTTTAGGCCTTGAATATGCTAGAAAGGCCAGAACAGACCTGTTGGTCAGTTAGAAAGGAAAATTGAGTGAGGAAAGAAAAGAAGCAACCCTGGGAACTTTTCTTCATTACTCACCCAAGCATGGTGGGACATGGGAAAGTGGCAGAACATGAAAACCAAGCAGAATCAGTTTTGTGCTCCCCTCTCCTCCTCAACTACCATGAAAGGTTAGGTAAGGGCGGTGGGAGCTGTCACCCCATCATACACTAAAGAAAACACAGGAGATCCAAGAGGTCTCATTGCATGTGGCAGATTTATCATGGTGCGACACCGCATGTTGATCTCCCACTCAATTCCGAACTGTCTAGCCAGTGGCTACTATTTTTAAAATAGGTACCATCACATCTGAGAGTCCTTTCATTTCAGCTTGAAGGTAGATGTGGAAAGCTTGCATTTCCAAGACTACCCTGGTTTAGAGGGGCTTAATTTGCCCTAGGAAGAGATGAAATTATACGACTTCCCACAAAGCCGTTCCCTCTACTGAGTCTTCCCTAACTGGATATTCATCATCATATCCTACCTTCCTATTACCGCTGAGCAAAATGCTGGATGACAGAAAGATCAGGAACTGCAGGGAAGGGACATACAGAAATGCTAAAGAAAAACAATAGTATTGGTAATTCATACAATATAGATCCCATATGGCTCCTGCTATTGAAACAAATACTCAGTATGCCAAGAACACCCTTCTTTCTTGTTTTAATCCTGCTGGAATTAATGTTTTGGTTCTGCAGTTTACTATGTCTATCAGTTAAAACTGCTAATGAAAACACCACCACTGAGGCTCCATTATGGATTTTCTGAGCAAAATGTACTGTCCAAAAAATGTACTGTCCTACAATCTCTGAGCCACATCCTGGAGCATGTTTTGCTATAATCTTGCTGCAGCCAAGAAAAGACTACATAAAACTACTGCAGTCAAATGGGAGAAAATCCTTTATACTGTCCTTTATGAACAGCACTTAATAGCAACTAATAATAGCACTTAATAGCAAAGCACTTAATGCAGGAAAGCAGTTTGCCTTGAGAAAGACCAAGACAAAAAAAAAAAGAAAATTTTTTTTGAAGTGGCTACCCAAAGTATCAAAGCATCAAAACACGATTTGAGGCTGTGATTTTTAGCTGTGCCTACATAAAAGCAAACATTTCCTTTCTGCCTTAGTTAGAGGTTCTTTTTCAAAATGGGAGCTCTGTCTCCAACTTCTGGCAGATATTTCCTAGATTTTTGGACTAAGGGACATACTCAAGGGTAATAATAAGTAAAAGAACCCAAAGCATTTCAGGTTACTTACCTGTTAAGCTTTGTCTATATTTCTTTGATATCATTGTCTTAAGAACCAAAGCAGTTCCAGAAAAAAAATGTCCAAGGAATATTTTTTTAAATTTTGCCTAATGTGAAGAATTTGGCATTTGAATACAAAAAGGAAAAGAGAGAAAAATAAATGAAATTTATTCTCACTTTTTTCTTTCAAAGAATATTTACTCTGTTACTATTCTGCTACATGACGGTGATCCTGCTAGGAACACACTCCATTTGAGGACTGTTGTACCTCTCTTTCAGGTAAGGAGCTTTGTAAAAGGCCTATGAAGTTTTCTTCTAAAAAGAATTTAAAATTGGCCCTGCTACTGAAATTTCACATAAATCAAGACCCAAAAACCAAATTTAGTAAACAAACAAATGATTCCAAAAAAAAGAGGAGAGATCAAAATTACCATGTTTTTTATCTACTGCCCTAGATATGCACAGAAGCCTAGAGGGACTCGTTTTGCCAGGCACACACTTATTCTCTCTCCATCTCTCATCTCATTTGCTTCTGATGTGAATCTCCCCTCTGCCCAGGGAATGTTCAGAGCTCTGCAAGAGGCTCCGTAGCATCTGCTGAGGCACTTTATAATTACATTCCTTGTGCTCAGATTTTGAGAGGGATTCTTCAGGGCTGAACCAAATGCTTGAGGTTACTTCTTGCCATTTTTAATTACTTCCTGTCATGAAGGATAGAGGAGGACACATGCTTCTGATTTTATTGTCACCAACAAATTATTCTATGGCCATTTCTTAGTCTTTATTATTTATCTGTTCTCAGATAAGCCTGATTCATTTGTGCCAGCAGGCTTGCAAAGGAGACACGCACATTAATCACAAGACATCTTTTTTTTTGCATCTTATTTTTGGATATTTTATGCCACTCTTCTCAGACTCTGCTTTTATATTTAATTTGCCTGAAAAGCTTTAATATACTAAAAAAAGATTTTTTTACTAGTTCATTAAAGTCATAAGTGTTTTAAATTCCTGCTGTAGAAAGATGTAGACAAAGCTCCTGCCTAATAAATAAGACAGAAAAATGTTTCTCTTTTATTTAAAAATGACATTGCACATGTCACTCTTGCTCTGCCTAGTACCATTTCCTGCTTATCATGAACCTACTAACCAAAAAGTAAATTTACAATGATTTAACTATGATTATATAATACATCTTAAGTCTTCAGGAAGTACTCAGCTGGGAAATACCCTCTAACAGGGAGGACATCCATCAGAGGACCTTAAAGAACCGCAATGACTGTTATTTAATGACTATAGTAATCCTGCTTGAGGGATACCTTTAGATGACCCAGCAGTGCTTCAATCCCTGCATTCTGCACACTCTTAAGCCTGCCAATGACCTGCAGTGTGCTGGGAGCTTCCCAAAAAGAACTGAGGAGGTGAAAGACAATGGAGGAAGAACAGCTAGAGGAGGAAATAGAGCTGGAACAGAGCAAGTACCTTGAATAGGAGTATTTGGCAACACCAAAGCACATCCAACTGCTAAGAGAAACCTAGAGGTATGGAGACAGCTAACCACAAGGAAGAAAATGCATTATGTGAGCACTTGCATGTGCAGGCAAAGACAAGTGGTAGTCCCTTCTTACATGTCTTCCATGTGATCAAATAGTAATGACAATGAGTTTCTGAGCAGGATTCGAGTCTGACTATTTTTTATGTATTTAATAGCTATTTATGTGTTCTACAATTACATATTTAATTTATGTGTCCATTTTCAAACAGTATCTTGGAGGGCCAGAAGAGTGGTCTGTGCATGTTTGGTACCACTAAATGATCAGAGCTGAAGCAACAGACTCCAGCCCTGAACCGGATACACAACTGCACATACAAATAAAACCCGTTTTCAGGTACTTTGGCAAGTTTAGGAAGAGATGAGGTTGCCCAGACTGCAGAATCAGCACCACAAAAAGACAGCTCAGGTGTGCCTAGTGCTCAGGTACTGCTCACTTGGGCTGGTGCAATACAGAATGGAGGGCTGCAGAGGAGGGGTCCCAGAGGGAGGGCTGGCTTTGACAGGGCTAACTGCACACAAGCAGCTAATGCCCTGCGCAAACGTGCTCTTTTTACTCTCCATCAAGTGAAAATCCCTGTGGGGTGCAAAGAGCAGCATTCAAAAAGGCTAAAAGACAAGAGACATGACAAGAAACACTGCAGGACAGTTTCATTTAAAATCAGCAGAGGCAAACCATAAAGCCATGTTATGTCCGCATAAAATCCCTGCAGCACTTGTTCGGGATGACTTCTGCTCCTACGTTTACAGTTGTTGAAATATATTCTACGGAGAAGTTTTCTGAGCTGGCCAAAAGCTGTCCTTTCTGAACCTGACTTGACCGTTAAGGTTTTGTGAGAAATGACTGGCTGTTCTCCCTGGCAGTGCCACTGACACGGTTTCTAATGCAAAGGGGCAGATATCAAAGTCGGATTTCTTGGAGAAGCTCTTTTTTTGTGTGTCATTCCAGGATAAGAAAAATGACAAGAACCAAAAGCTGAGGTATTGATACTCACCAGCACAGGAGAAAAAAGGCACCAATTCAACTGGGAAAAAAAAAAGGAATATTTATTTTTCAGTGATCTTTCAAATAATTGGTTGTTTTAACAATAAAACTCAAAAATTTTGTTTTTCCTTTTTTTTGGAATGGGAACAGTCATTTGACATCCGTCATTCAAGGCCTCACAAAAGTTTATTGCAACCGGATAGCTTCCTCTTTCATTTGTTAATAACTTTCTTGCTTGCTTTCCCTTTTAACAGCCAACTTGCCAGGTATGAAATAGATTACAAAATAAATAAATAAATAAGTTAAGCAAGATCTAAAATATTTGTATTTCAATGAAGTGTTAGCAAAAGGAAAGGTGGTAGATCTCCCACAGATTTTATGCAAATATGGAATTAAATTCATCATTGAGGATCTGACAAGAGAACCCAGGCCAAGGTTACAGGGAAATTAAAACCTCAGTTTAATTGCCTGCTCTCCTTGTTTGAATAATGTGTATTTAATCCTATATTGTGACTATTTATTAGGCTTTCTAAAGAATGGGAGTTTCCTTGGAAATTTTAAATAGTGTTTAAATATCTTTTAAATACTGTTTTTCTTTGCAAAGGAAGACAGAAAACAGATGTTTTTCAGTTGGCCCAGTGTGATGCAAGCAAAACTGTTGTAAACTTATTGCAGGGAACACACTGGCAATTTTATATTTGTTTGAGTAGCACAAAAGAGTCTGTAAATAAAAATCAGGAATAGGGTGACCAGGAAGATTTACAACTAAACTAATACGCAGTAGACTATCGGACAGGGATTTTATAAAATCTATGCAGTATCTTTGCATTATCAGAAACCAAGCTATGGACAACACTGGATTCCTGTTAACTTTTATTTTTAAAATATTTAATTACTCAGGAAGAGTTACCTGAGCAAGAAGTAAATTTGTCTGTGGTTGTGAAGGTGCTGAGAATGGTATCCAGAAACACAAACTCATTACACAGCCTTTGGTATGTGCTAATATCCATAGTGGCAAACTCAGACTATTTCTGCTACAGAAGCAGCCTCTACCACTTGGTTGGGAAACAAATAGCACCAGGTTTCTGCCTTAGAGACATTGCTATACAAGGCCCTGGGCCTCTGCTGGCACTCAAACTTGCCAAGCTTCTACAGAATTACTGCAGGAAGGTCCTTTCAGACGCAGAGTACAGCTGAAGTTAATTTTAGTATTTGATGGGATGTCCATTCCAATTTAAAGTTAGTCATAAATTAGATGAATTACAAATTAAAAACTGACATTAATAACAAAATCTGTTCTTGGAAGTAATTCAGCTTGTTTTCCTTCAATTTTCTAACTTCAATTCAGGTTTGCCTGTTTACTTGCTTTTGTGTTCAGAATAAATAGGCTTTTAAGGAAGAAAAAAATGTTCTCTTGGAAGAAAAAAATGTTCTCTTTAAAATAAACTTATTTCAGAGTGTTTCCCTTAAGTGTTCTCTGTACTACTGTTATCCCATTTTTCATTTCTAGGTGTACAGCAGGGTTTCAAAAGATTAAGCTCCTTGAAGTTTTGTTTTAAATAACTTTATATTAATGGATACCAAAATAAACAGAAAGTTCTGGGGAAGTAGCAGATCCCTGTGAAACAGATCTATTCTACCTGCATTTCCATGACAGATTTTAGTGACCGACTGAAATAACAAAATATCCAAGGTAGCTCCTTTAACATGCCATGGAAAGTGAGTGACTGTTTAAAATATCAAAACATTGTCAAAACATTTGCTTTATTCAGTCCTATTTCCATTAAGAAAGGCTTCTTAAGCAAGCTAATGAAAAGACCCACTTTAAGGAAAAGGTAATAAATTACTCCTGCTCGCCAGAGACTAGTCATATATCACTAAATGTTATGATGGCTATGCTACTGGAATAATGTGTGGTTTAAAAGGGAGCATGAAAGAGAGAACTTGTTTATTTATTGTAACTTTAGAAGAAAACATATATACATTGGCACAAGCAAATAAATTGCAAAACAAAGCAAAATAAATCTTGCAACAGAACCCAGGAAAGCTGGTAAAGTAGGATGAAAAGGAAAACTTAGACCCAAACTTTCAAACAGGTTATTGACTATGGTTTAGATTTATGTCCTCAAAGAAGTGTGAGTCTGCTCATTAAGATGAATCAATACACAAATATTACTCCAGATTATTCTGGTTGGTTAATGCACATACCACCCCTCAGGAATCTTCTCTTTTCACCCTTCTTTCGTTTTCCTTTTCCTCCTCCTTCCATTTCCTCTTTCCTTACATCTTTCCTTCCCTCTTGTCTTGCCTTGCCTTCCTTCCCTTCCTATCCTCTTTTCTCTAACAGACATACCCTTTTGACTGAAAATATTTGAAGCCCAGTCCAGATTGCCTCTACTGAATTCCTGTCTAGTTACAACTCAGAGACCATTGTTAGTAAATCTACCACTTTTGATCTGCTAATTTGATTAGCAGATAGTATCTTTGATCTGGACTTGAAAAGGTCTATATCACCAACAGTTTAGAAGTCAGTACAGCTTGTGCTGATGGCACAATACTCAGCCAGTTTTATGATAGTGACATAAAAACATTCAAGGCATGCTTGCTAGGAACAAAGACAGCTAAAGAATTCAGGAAACCAGTTTAGTAAAAGTCAATCCCCCTTTAGCTTTAAGGCAAGAGCTATACTTTTCAACGTATACAAAGTCCTTTTTCATCCAAGGACGAAAAGCTATGATTTCCTACATGACTATTTCTCACCACATACATACAAAGGGGGGTTATTTTCTGGTAGTAAAGAAAGAAGAGAGGTTAAAAGCATTACATAAATTATAGAATTATCTAACCTGTTCTGTTATGACTGCCATCCAAACGAAAACATATATATCTAGATCACTGTGGAATTCAAAGGACCCGAAAGACTAGGAAAATCTGAATGCCTCTGTAGTACAGAGAAAAATATGATGACTTTTGAAGTCCTTGGGCTGCAAGATAAATGTTAAACTAAATTCAGCCTTTCTATATCTTACAGTTTACCTGCATAAGTATGTTTTTGTTCTAGCATAAGATAAGAGCACATTTTAATCACGCACAGATGGGCTACTCATTTAAATGAAAGAAAACAACTTCCTTCTATTTTATCCATTTGCTTTTAGAACAGTTTGTTGGTGACCTTAATTATGCTCTTTTCTCTAAATTTGCATGGGATTAATTCCCTGCTATTGTTGCAAAGGCTATATAAAGGCTATAAAACTTGTTAGAAAATCAGATAGAGAGAAGTTAGACATCAGGTTTCAGTCACCAAAGAAAGTTCTTTTTGGAATCTATAATCAAGAGTGTTGAGAGGCAACACTGATGGAAAATACAGACATTAGTTCCTGAGATATCTCAAACCAGGCATGCTTTAGGCATTTCCTACATTATTCGTATTTGTAATATTTGTAGCCTGCCTCTCTTCATATGCATTTCCACCTTGCAAAACCCACATAGATAACCTGTTTTTGCTAGGAAACTGGTTATTACTGAGCTTAAGCCTTCACCTATGCTGACAGGTAGTCCCTGTCCCTCTACTCTCTATGGCAGTAGTGTTCTCAGACCACTTTTCTACGGCATTGTAAATCCAACTTTTGGGCTGCTGATACAGAATAAAAGTCCTTGTAATACAAAGTACAAATTCATTCTGTTATTAATTCAAGATATTTTGAATCAATGCATTCTATGCCAACGGGCATGATACATTTTCTTTCAGTCAGCATAGAATAAGCATAAAGGCAAAATAAGCACTTATTATGTCCTCAGGCTAAGTTGACAAAAACATAAAGATGATATGTTTCTTCCACCAACATGGTTCTTAGCACCAGAGGCAATATTTACCCTACATCTTTTTTATATCCAAGCTGTGATCTCCCATGATCAATATATTTGTCGGTCATTTTCATCTACTTGCTTATGGACAGTCAGAGAGATCACACAGCTAGACCTTAAAACAGAGAGCAGACTATGCAGAGTGTTGTATTTCAAAAATATACTATTAATATCAAATGCAAGGTATTTTCTACACTCTGGAGGTTCTTCTCATCAGTGAGCCCACAGCCCACCTGAAATCCTGATGTTGTCTACTTCACCCTTGCCTTACCTTCTGCTAGGTAAAGTTTTTCCCATGATGGGTTCCTCACACCTTCCAAGTAGAGATCCATCCTTCATCACACTTCCCCTGGGTGGGAAAGTGAGCTAAAGAGACACATTTTAATACTACTCAGTCAGTCCACACAGAAAACTTCAGTAACTTTTTATAATGCTTTAACGTGAGCTAAGCATTTTAAGAAAGGCTCTGCAATCGGCCACATCTTCATATGATCGCATCATTCTTTCAGTCTCTCAGGGGAGTTAGGACCACATTATACCAATCAGCTTCTTGATCAACCATAATTTGATCTGCAAAGATTATGTATCCTTTGTTTGTTCTGATCTTTCCAGAATAAAACTTATCATCTCAGACATTTTTATCACTTACGTGTTACTTATTTTCAACCACAGCTTTAAAATTCTAATAACTTACCTGCTAGTCAAGAATCTAACGTAAAGTTTTCTTAACATAACACTTGGAAGACTTTTCAGTTCCTGTATACATTATAATTAGTGGTGGAGACCACTGCTAGTAACTGAGAAAAGATGCATTATATCTTGAGATATAGTGACAGCCACTCCAACTTATTTGAGCAAATTAGATGTTTGTTCATTCTATAACATTGTCAAATCAGTTGTTCTAAATCATCAAAAGCTCTTTCTGGGCTGTCTTCGAGGCAGTAAGGAGACAGAGAATCTAAAATGGCAAACTGAAAACTGAACAGAAGCGCAGGCAAGCAAAGTTTCTTTACAGACAAAATTAGGTATGGTACCTAGAAATCTCAGGAATTCAACCTCCCACTAATTTTTTTGCAAAGAATGCCAAATAGTCACCTTCAGAATGTAAAGGTTTTGTTTTTGTTTTGTCTTGTTTTTTTTTAATTTCTTAAAAGGACACCAAAAATGTAAAGATTGGAAAAGGTCAACACGTTTTACTCTGATATTTTCCTTCTTTCCTCAATTAAGTAGTCATGTTAGAGGATTCACACTTCTGATCCCAGAGAGAAAGCAAGTGTGTGGGGAGAGAAATATTAGATGATGGAAAGTGATGATCAGACAAGTAAAAATAATACAGATATAAGTGTTTGCATTCTGTTAGAGGCAGAAAAGAATTCTTAGTTTATAAATTGCCCCAAAAAAAATAATAATAAAATAAAGCTGCTTCAAAGCATGCTTTTTTCTCTCTTTTTCATTTTTAAAATGAAGAATATGCATTTTATCCCACAGTCATCTCTCTGGCTAATATGGGAGTCCCATTTGCCATTGCCATTAGAGCTATTTTATCAAGTTATATTTAACTTGTTGCTTGGGCTTTGCTGCCTGGGGCTTAATTTCTGCTTGCTGAGCTGCTTTCTGTGCTGTATGGAGTGTCCTGACAGCAAGACGAATGAGTGCTGGATGACTGCATTTGGAAATCAGCTAATGTTGCAGAACATGCTTTGACTCTGTGGAAGAGCTTTCCCAACAGCTGATCAGAAGACTGACCACCAGCAGGTCTTCGTCTGCTCAAGCTGGAGCCGCTTCTCAGATATCAAAACACCCATGACTTTTTTCCTGCATCCCCGCTGTACTATAACCAGCTGTTTGCTGCGATGTTCCCTCCCTCTGTTGGGGCTGACCGCTCTTTCCATGGAAAAAGAGCAGGTTTCTAGGAAGGTTTCTACACCTCTGCTCAAGTAAGGAGGACTAGGAAGGTGGGGACACTCCAAGAGGCCCCTACCCTGTTGCACCATGGAAAGGGTTGCTGCCCCAAGGGAGGATCTCTTACTGCTTGCTGCTAATTCCAGGGAGCAGGATGAGCTGGGCTCTCACAGTCTCCCTCCCCTGCACGGGTGACACTGAAAGGAGGGATGCTGAAAGAGGGACAGCATTTCCTAAGGCAGTCAGAGAGGAACTGAAATATGGTGCCGTGCTGTTTTTGGACCTTCATCTTTCATATTTTACCAGATCAAATATTCACTGCAGGAGGCAACTTATTACATATCTTTTACTGCAACTGTTTTTTTATGGAATCATTCCTGAGCCATTTCAGGCAGTAGTCAGCAGGGAGGTATCTGACCATATATAATATATAAGCAAGAGATCCATATTTTCATCCAAATGCCAAAATCCAGTACAAGATGGGTGGGTAAATAAGAAAAAGAAAGGAGTTTGTCCCTAGATTATTTGGTAGCTGAGTGAACTGCCACAGCAACCATGCTGCATTCTAGCTCACAAGGCAGTGTGCGGTGTTCTGCTTGCAAGCTGGCCAGGGTGTTTATAGCAAAAGCAGCAAATCCTTTGGAGCGGTTCCCTGCTCCTTACTGGTTCCCACATTCATGCTGTTCCCATGGTCTTCACCTGTGGGTGGCTCGGAGACCTTGCAGCCCCTTTCCGTCCCCCTCCTACCCCTCCTGTGGACAGGATGCATGTGAGTGAGGAAGGAGGAAGGGGAGGACTTGCAATTTCTCTCTGAGTGATTAGTTCCCAAGCATTCACAGTGCTTGATTTGGTGTCTCCAGGATGGACAGAAAAGTAAAATAGATGATACAGTAGTCGAACAGAATACCCAGTCTCTTCAAGGAGAGTTATTGTGAAAGCACTTTAAATGTACTTGATCTTAATTTTTCCTTTTTGGAAAAAGCAGAAGCTAAAAATAGACTCTCAGATTACAATGGGGAGCTTATAAAGGGAGTGTTTAGTAGTCTGTAGAACTCTGTCACCCTGGAGATTAAATGAGTCATGAAAGTGTCAGATCGTGGCACCCACTGCTTTCACTGTATTGACAGGAGGGGGAAGATCATTGTCGTCTGCCGGGTGCTCCAAGGCGAGGGCTCAGAGCAGCATCCGAGCCCGTCATTACCGAAAGGTCATGGGCCTTCAGCCAAGCATTTTGCTCACAGGCTTCAAAGGCAACAGACACTGAGATCCCCTCTTATTATTTTGGGTACACAAAAGGTAAGTAAGCGTCTTAATTAAGCACAGACAGGAAGCTAGGACCTTGATGCTGATCCCTGAAATATTGAAATATTGAAATAAGTATTTCACTTACTGAAATAAGTATTTCATCAGTAACTACAGCAATACCAGGTGACTAAGGATTATGGCTGCAAAATGTGTTTCACCAGCCTGTACTGAAGAATGTCTGGCAAAGAAAACGTGCTTTGCTAGTCTCCACTCCAGATTGCATTCTTTATTTATCAAAACCACAATAAAATAAAATTTAAAAAAAAATCTCCACTAGGAAGTGTGGCATTTCTATTTCTCCCACAGGAAATAAACATTGTAAGACAAACAGCAGCGGCTTTTAGAAGAACAAGTACAGTCATAAGCCTCATGTACTGCAGCATGAAGTCACGTATTCAGAAAACCAGAGCTGCCAGCACAGGACTCTGCTCTCCAGAACTTGGATAAGAACAGAGCTGTCAGAAGAAAAGCTCTGGATGGATGAAGTTTTCCTTACAGAGCATACATATGCGGGATTTCTGAATATGTTGCCACATGTAAGATACTTGTGGGAAACAGATGCACCCAGTGATTAGGAAAACCTTTCATCTTCCAGGAAAGGATACAAATCTGGGGGTGCCATGTTATTTCTAGTGAAACTCTGCATAGGAGGCCTGGAACTGTGCCTCTCCTTTTTGAGTAATGGATGTTTCCAACAGACAGTGTAAGCCAGGGCTAAAAATTGAGGTCTGGGCTCTATGCACATTTCTGCCATTGACCTGTTCTTTATCCTTAGGCAAGTCATTTTATATCACCATGCTGTTTAGTCTGCAAATCCGTTGGCACTGTAGCTCTCACAATGTATTTTGATTCTGTCCTGTCCAGACAGGCTGTGATCTCAGCTGAGAACTTCTTGACACTGCTGTATAATAAATGGCTCAATAATTCAGAACATAAAATAAATTAATCTCTCCCTTTTTTCTTCCCCCCAGAAAATCAAATAAAGCATGGCTTATACCACCCCAAAATCCCAAAAAAAACACCCAGTCATCTGGACAACTTCCCATCTTCAGCCCTTCTGAGAGATTACCAAACAGCAAGGCCATTCTCCAACCAACAATTAAAGAAAGGAACACCAAGTTTTAGTCCTTCAGGCTATTCCTGCCTTTGTGCTGCTATAAGTCCTTAGGAACAGATTTGTCCTTCCCTCTCCTGCCTTCTGCCACTTAAACACACCTAGGATAAAGATAACAACATTCTACTTTATTTAATGGCTATATTTCCTAATTTTTCTATGCTAGGAAAAAATGTTAGGCATTTGTATTTAGAAAGCATAGACTGAGAAATATTAAAGGAATTGGGACCATGACTAAATTTCATTTCAATAGATTTATGTGAACGAGCTCAAGCTCCAGGTAGGATGCAAAGGGGCACTTGGGCAAGTCACAAAGTGTAGGTTGCAGCATATAGTCCTAGTTCAGACAATGAAATAATAAATATAGCTGACAGCTGAAGTAGCAGTACTGTTCTGAAATGTTGCAAAACCTGGGACAAGTAAGATATTAATGCAAAATATTAGTGCAATAAATGGACAAAGGGATGAATGGAATGGTATGATTTGCAAGTAAAAAACAAATTCCATTCTGAGAAAATGGAAAAATGGAATATAAATATGGAAACATTCTTGGAAAAATAAACTAATGAAAAAATCTTAACACTCTATCTGGGAGTGGGTCCAGGAAACCTATGATCTCCAAGGAAAAAGCTATGCCAGATACACCATTCAGGGTAGTAAATATACAAACATCATATATCTGAGAGAAGAAAGGAGAAGAACATGGAGAGTCTCTATCTTTCTACCACTACATAAAATTTAGCCTGAAAAAAATAAAGGAAAACAGAAGGAATTGAGCAATGAAAAGCACTCAAACTGAAAGAATTGAGTTATTATGAGGTACTGCTTTATGAACTAATATGCATAATAGTAGTAAAGGGGGCCGCTGACTAGTTCATACCTGCTTGTTTTAAAAGAAAGCAAGTGGGCAGCCAAGTAAAAGACAGAGCCACAGAGGGAAGAACCTGTGAAGGCTCAAATTCAAACACACATCCTCAACTCTCAGATGAGAAGATCCTTACAAACATTCTTGCTAAATTCTATCTTCTGTGAGCCTGAGAGAAGAATAAAGTATGTTCATTTTTTGCTTTTGCTTAGATTGCTCCTTACGTGATTTCTCTGAACATACACAGAATTATTCTCAATGTCATCACCAAGCCTAATTCCATTATCTCTCAGCAAGCGTAATACTTCGCTCTTTTAGTCATAAGCACAGAGAGGTTTAGTAATATCCAATGAGTTTCCTGCTCTGCAACATGGCTGTCAACAACTTTCTAAAGCCCCTGCCAAGCAAGTTCCAGAAATAACTAAAAGGAGAGTGTTTAAAAGAGCACGGGGATCCTTTTGGCCACAGAGAAGGCATTAAGTGACTTGTGGAGAAGACGTATGGGTAGAAGCAAAAGATGAAATTCAGCCAAGAACAAGCAAGGATAAATCTCAGGAAACCAGAAAGTCCATCCTAAATATTACTTTCAGGAACCTACCTTTTTAGCTTCTGTTAACATAATCAAAACCAAAGCGCAGTTTCTAACTGTAAACTTCCAGTTTGTGGTTTCTGTAAAATTATAGCATAGGCAAAGCTGTGTTTGCCTCTCACCTTGAGATATAAATTATCTTTATGTATTAAAAAAGACTCCCATCCCTGCTGTCTAACCAGGTGGATGCTGATCTTTCTTCAGTGTGTTGGTGGCACTGTGTTTTACAGCTAAAAGGATTGAAAGGCCTAGGAGATGACAACACGGCATTATCGAGGGAACAATATTGCCTATACCATCCTTTCCTTCTTCAAACATCCATGATGTTTCATGTATTTTAAAATGTTTCAAAAAACCCCCATGCTTGTTCAATAGCTAAATTTCCAGGTATAATGTGACATATAAAAAAGAACATCTTCAATACATGTTCTTGTCAGTGGGAAGGGTAATACAGAGACAGCTCCTAGAGATAATATCTTACTAAACATAAAATGTAGCTACAATGGAAATATGCTCAGAAGGAAATCTTCAAACATTGTACACATAAGAGATTTCTTTTTTTTTTTTTTTCAAAAAATAATGCTGTGAAGATTAGGAAAGCACCAGTGAGGCATATTATAATTACAGGAATTGAAAACCAGCTATTATATTGATCATGCACAGATCTATGAAGAAAGGATATTTTTATTTTAAAAATCTGCCGTTAGGAGAAAAAAAAAATGGAGACAGCAGGAAGCAGGCAATAACAAGAATACACTAAAAAAAGTAACAGTCTCATGTCAAAATGGTATGCATAGCTGTATTTTAAAAGGTATTTTCATACAGTGTAATGATCCTGAGAAGAAGCACGGGAAAAGAAAGTTGCATGACCTTAATGTACTAAAATTAAGGAGAGACAGAGACAATAATTTAGAGAGGAAAGGAGAGAGTCAGAAATTGCTTCTGAACAACTATCTATGTTTAAGCATATACAGATATGATGGTACACAGATGTGGATTGTGTGAGGGAGGACAGTATTACAAAATATTTTCTGAGGTGATTTTGGAATCAGTGGCTTTGGTGAAAGTCTCAGAATGGTTTCTCGGGAGCTAAATATAACCTTGTGAATTTCTTCTGTCGACTCTTCTAAAGTTGCTCTGTTTTCAACGAGTATATAACTGTATCCACTGCATCTGATGAGAACAAAGAACATATCCAAATAGCAAAAGATAAGAATAATAACCGTAGGCAGCAGCTGAGCTCTGTTACAGAGGGCAGACGTGGCCTCTGGGCTAAAAACTTTGGATCTGAGTGGGTCATGGGAGAAGGTTCCCAGCCCCCCCACCCCGTTCCAGCATCCTTCCCTGAAACGCCTCTGTTTCAGATCGCTAAGGAGATGCAGGGCATGCTGTAAGACATACAGATGTACAAAAAGCAGGTTGCAGCTGAGAGCAGCTCAGCAAAAGCAAAGGCAGCTCCCGACGGCTTGAGGGGGATAACTAACAGCTACTGGCAGCAAAGTCTTGTGCCTGGCATTTCATCTGTGCTAACGCACAGAGCCCACATGGCACGTCTAATCACAGCCTGGAGTCGTTCAAGACACTTTAAGGTATATAACTGAGGGAGTAAGGAGTGCAGGATTTAGAATACTGTTTTCATGCTTGACTCTAAATATAGTTGTGCCCATTTTGGGGGGATATTCTCATCACGCGCTGTGTTGCAGGGAAGCATTCTGACTGTTACATAATTCCCCTTCCATTGCTGAAATCCACCTAAGCTACACCACTGATTTGCATTTTAGCCTTGCTATGGCAAAAAATACAGAGCAAGGGGAGGGAAAGTAGGAATATTTTGTGCAAAAACTCTTGAGCTATCTACTATACATTCTCAAGTGCATGTAAAATACCCAACACCACATCGGGGAAGGCTCAGGCTCTTATGTGGCTGTGAGAGAGTCTTTATAGAGCAGGTGAGACTCTGAGACACAGAGGTTCAAATTTATAAAACATCTGATGAGCTCCCAAAGAATCTGCCTTTTTTTACTGAAACTGAATGCATGTCCTTTTGGGTAAAGATAAAAATCTATGACTGGGAAAACTCAGCACAGAAAACAGTACTGGTTATTACCCTTGTAGGAAGCAGGGAAGGTAGCACTGCAGCACAGGTAGCTGTTTCATATTCCATGCTGGAAAACCAAGGCTGGGAAGCTAACAATTCTCCTGGAAATACATGATAAACACTCCCTTGCATAGCAGGTCTGCCAGAAGCTACCAGGAAAGATGGGCCCCCCCAAGAATTTGAGCAAGTAGACCGAAGGGTTGTTATAACCACAGTTCAGCTACTCAGTACAGGTTGTTGCTGTGGCTAATGCAAGGACCACATGTGAGACACGGCAGCCAGAACCAGTCAGTTTATGGCCTTCAACCTATGAAATCCAGATGGGCTTTGCAGCAGTATAAGGAATTTGGGGTTGGAGTATGTGAACTTGAAGCCGGTACCTCACTGACTTGGATGACAAATTTTTGTGAATCTTCTTCACGTTTGTACAGATGAGGTTATTCAAACCAGCCCTCAGTGGGTGCCAGCACTCATGAGCTCCCATGGGGGGAGTGTGTACTCAGCGTGTTGTTCACAGATTTCTCTAAATTGAGATTAATTTATTTTTAGTGTTGCTTTATACAGCTTCTCTTTTCCAAAGAAATAAAAATATATTTTTCCCTCAGTCTACTCAGTATTTCAGGGTTCTGCCAGAGCCATGAGAACCACAGGAAGCTTCCTGTGGTCCAGGGGGAAGCTCTACTTGATAAAAGAAGGAGAGCTGCTCAAAATCTCTCACCAGCCTTTACTTAATGTATCAGTAACATGTGAAGAAGACTTTGAAGAGACTTATGTATGCAACTAGGATCCTGTTTCAAAAGTCAGGCAAATGGAAACACAAATCGTAGAGTGAATCTCTATGGCTGTGTGAGAGTTCAGAGTACCAGAATCAACTGCGTAAGCCAGAAATGTCCATACTTTACCAGCACTTCGGTGCTTCTGACTGGAATCACCAGCATCTCTATAGTCCACGTCTCTAAAGCCCACACGTGGCTCAGCCACATAAAGCCCACTCACGAAGTCAATCTCTCAATGAGATGTCACACTTCCTGGGTACATGCCATGCAGGTGACATTCATCCAGCAGGGAATCTCTGCAGTTCTTCGCCATGGAGAGATCAACAGTGCCTATGGGCCTGTGGGCTCTCTGCGTTTAGCAACCAGAAATGCATGGGCTTGCTTGATGTATGGCGCTCCATTCATGGCTACACTGCAAAGCCTGGTAACTTCAGCCTTATGAAGAAGGGGGCCAGTATCTGCTTATAGAATGCTTCTGGACAAAAATGGGGACATATCTGGATGTTAGCAGCCTGGCCCAGTATAAAGTACTAGCTATGTTTTCACACAAAACCAAAGGCTCAACTTCCAGGAGGCAAGTGAAAAAGCTTTGCTGATATTGCCTAGGACACCAGAACTAACATCTCCAGTCTGCCAAAGCAGGATTTTTGGTGAGTCATAATGATTACAGCTATAGCTAAAAAAGCAGTCTGAAAGACATTGCTGTTAACCATGAAGAACAAAGACTATCAAACGGAACTTTCCACAGCTGCTAGTGCAGTCACAGCACATAGACGGTACCCTAATGTTGACATTTTAAGTTAAAATACAACTGACCGATAGCAAAAGCTTTCATATAGCAGTCAAGCACCAAGGCAGCAGTAGGAATAGAAGTGCAGCCACAAGCACACAGGGCTCTGCTCAGTTCACAAGTAACAAAAAACTGCTTATATAAAATCAGAAACCTCCTTTCTTTAGGAGCCTGAGCATCATGCAACCAGATACTGCTTTTGACAATACCACAGGAAGGAAGGCTAAAACAAGTGAGAAAACAAAAGTAAACCATTGTTTACAGAATGTAGTAACATTGCTTTCCTAAAGTGTGGTGAATCAAAAAAGTTGCCAGCACAACTTTCCTGTGCACGAGCTCAGTAGTATTATCTCCCACGAACATGTAACTACTGCTTGTTACTTTCGTGCTCTTATATGTAAAACCTCTTGGTTTAGCAGACTCTTTTGGGGTCCATTTTTTACTCTTGCTTTACTCTTGCTCTTACAGCCTTCACTTTTTGTTTTATTTAAAAACTTGGACCTTTTATATGGACCTTTTTCAGTCCTTTTCACTGTAGGTTTCCCTACTGTTGATTTCCCTGCTGTTGATTTGTGCTTTGGAGAGAACAGATGACATCAGATCTACAGCTGAACACAACAAATCCTAATGTTGATCTTTTCCAGACTTTTTCTTCAAGTTTGTCTCTCATGCTTTTAATTCTTACACTTGTTATTTGATTTCCGGGCTTTGCACCTGACATTTCAATTATGGCTAATCTTTATTCTTATACACTTTTTGGCGTTTTCTGCCAATAAATCTACATAAAGAAAGATCATTTAATTTTATAAGACAGTGGTCCAAAAAAAAGTCCTTAAAAATCTAGAATGGTATTAGCCCTGCCCTAGTGATTTACTTACAAGGTGCTTACTGCTTTATGTTCTCCATTTAATATTCCTTCTGTGATGTTTAATCTATGATGTATTGCGCACACACAGTGTTCTGGAATTAGCAACCAGCACAACAGGGTTATAATTGTGTATAATCAAACCGCCAAGGCAAATTGCAGAGCGATTGCAAGTATGGCTCTGTAAGTCCCAACCTATCATCACTGCAGTTCTTGTCTCTGTTATCCTTTTCCCGGTCACAGCTTAAGCCTTTTGGTATTCCAATTTGAGATATGCAAGGCTGTCCAGGCCCTTCCATCCATACCTCCTTACCCTCAAGGTCTCTAACAAAATAAATTAATGTGGAAACAAAAATAGAGTCATCGTCAAACCACAGGAAGCAAAAACTTTTGAAGCTAAATATCTGAACCTGAACCTACTGTTGACTTTCTCTGGACCCTACATTAAGCAGTTACATTTCCTTCTGTTCCCTAATTTGTGAAGGACTGAAGAGGGGTTAAAAGTCCTACTAGAGTGGAGTGAATTAACACTTTTAAATGAATTTCTTACTTTATTTCTTTTCAAAAATTGTTTGCAAACAAAGCATAAATTTATTCGTTATTCAGAATGATTCACAAATTTCTTTTGTTATTAATTCTTAACTAACCAACAAATCTCAGATACTGAAACAATAATTCTGGAATGGAATATGCAATCTGAAATTTTTCCAGGTTGGTTAACTCCATGAGCCAATCAAATAGAAAATCCAAAAGAATCTGTGATTTATGGATTTGTCAGTTATGGATTTGTCAGAGCAAGTTCAGAACAATTCATTTTTTGTGGCACTGCTAAGCAATAAGAAGAGTACCCGTAATTCACTGCAGGCATGAATCTGGTATAGCAGCCAGCGAATCAATTTCTACCTTATCCCGTATAACAATAAAGCATAAGCTATTTTTTTGCGAAATTTTCATTTGGCTGGGTTCCTTCATTTCACAAAAGGAGCCTAGATATATAAGACAGATAATGTTGACAAGAAATAGCCAACGGTGCAAATAAAACAGATTCCAGGAAGCACATTTAATAAAAAAATATCATCTTCAATATCTAGAAAACAGATTTATTCAGCATAGCATCAGAAGATTCTTCCCATAGTTATTAATGAAGCATCAGAGTCTGGATGAAGTCTTAAGTCTTGTTCCAAACCAAACATTCCACCACACATTAGCAGCTTGATGAGCCTTAGCAAGTATGCTTGCTGCATTTCCAAATGATGCTAAGCTGGGACAGCTACAAGTTTGATGAAGGACAAAATTAGAACTCATGATGACCTTGGTGGATTGAAAGCATAGTCTATAAAAAAAAAATAGGCTGCAATTCAGTAGGACAGGTGTGTGGTTCCATATTTGGATGGGAATAATGAGTTGAGCAAACAGGAGTTAGCAGATGGCGAAGATCTGTCAAGGTAGTAGTTTTCCAGCAAAGATCTTGGGTACTACAGCAGACTGCAAATTGAACATGAAGAAGCAATGGTTGTGATTAGCGAAAAAAAAAAAAAAAAAAAAAAAAAAAAAAAAAAAAAAAAAAAAAAAAGGTACATGCTAGACTGGAACATACACAATAACATTACAGGACACATATAATATTTCCATTTTGCTCAGACTAGAGTTGAAGTGCTTGAACTGTAGTGTTTGAACTATAGTTTTAGCCACTAGACTTTAAAAATTATGCGGATCAGAATAGAAAAACAAGAATGATGAGAAGTCTACAAGACAAGAACAAAGTGGAAGGATTGAAATAATTGTGTTTGTTTAGTCTAATTATGAAAAGACTAAGTGGGATGTGAGTGGAGAGGGCTGGAGAAGGAGAAGACTTGAAGGCAAATGATAGCTGTCTTCCAATATATAAAAGGCTGCTGCAGATAGGAAAGAAAGAAATAACCTACTCTCTTGTCTGAAGTGTGTACAATGGAGGGGAAAAAAAATGAATTGTGATGTAATAAAGTAGGCTGAACATAAACTTCAAGAAAAAGCTTTTTGGTGTTAAATATAGTGAGGTTCTGAAATAGATTTTTAGAAAAGTTAGAATTTCTAACTTTGAAGGGTATTTTTAAAAACAAATTAGAAACTTGACTGGAATAGAGAATGCTGGACTAGATGGCTGTTTCTGGCTTTCTGCAGACTTCTTTTGTCCAACTGTGATCTTACAAGCTGCACAGCCTTAATCTCCTGCGGCCCCCAAAATTGCCTTGACTACACTTCCATGCCTATATTTGATTTCATTTATTTGCAAGCATTTAGTTATTTATTAACCCCTGAGCTCAATCACATTAAGAAATATAATAGGTATTTATGAAGAAAACAGGAATGTGGGGTAATTGATTAAATATTTAAGAAATCAACTTTTGTTCCTCTTGCCCAGGATATTTAAAAATTGCATGCTCTATGATCTCAGTTCTATAACGAGATTTATAATCATTTATGTTTGTTAGTGTTGTTTGATATGTGAACATATAAAGCATAACCTTTTAGAGAGACAAGCCTCTTCCAAAGCTCATACTGCGATAAGTTTTCCATCACAACTTATTTCCCAAATGAGGATCCTCCAAAAAAGAAATCTTTGTGAGGCAAAACCAT
Organism: Nothocercus julius; assembly: GCA_013398735.1. NCBI lineage: Eukaryota > Metazoa > Chordata > Aves > Tinamiformes > Tinamidae > Nothocercus > Nothocercus julius. Next base: position 548,870 of record VZSV01000279.1, read on the forward strand.
TTTTTTGACATTTTCTAGTGCAGAACTATTGCCTGACGCAAGTTATTATTTTTTCCTCTATCAAGAAAACTCACAGCAATATCCTTCACCTCCACTGTCATTTCATGCCAAAGTTCAAGCAATGGAAAAGACATTACTGCCTTGCAGAATTGTCACGACAGTTAGCCACCAAGTGCCAAATCTTTTATCTCTTCTTTAACAGAGATATACAGGATGGACAACAATGAAAAAGAAAGAACTCAGTTATCTGATAAATCATTTACAGCGTATTAACTAAGATGCTTTGACAGAAATTGAGGAGATAGAGCTCTGTTCTTGATTTTACCAAAACCAGGACAACCTTCTACTTCATATTTTTGCTTCTCTTACATCTCAATTATTCCAAATAGCAAAATTCTTTAGAAGTATTTTTCTACATGCGTGTTCAGTGAAGCTTTGATTTCAGTTGGGACCTACAGGCACTTATGCAATATCAATAAATAATTAATAAATAAGATACATGTGGATTCCCATGTAACACTGTAGGCAGTGACCTCCAGCGGAGGCCAAAAAGCAAAAGGTCTGACTCTTTATAAAATCCAAAAAAAAAGAAAGAGAGAAAGAGAGAAAGAGAGAAAGAGAGAAAGAGAGAAAGAGAGAAAGAGAGAAAGAGAGAAAGAAAGAGAGAAAGAGAGAAAGAGAGAAAGAGAGA
>VZSV01000279.1:554325-567829 GCA_013398735.1 Nothocercus julius
CTTTCTTATCAGTTAGCCAAAAAAAAATCTTATTTGAAAAAAAAAAAAGTATTTTCAGTAGTCTTTTATTATAATTAAAAAAAACACACATAAGTGATAGCAATCAAGGAATGACACATATAAGTGCACTAGAAAGCAGGAGCTGCTTGACCCTATCTCTGTACTCGGTTCTGGGCAGCGCTAACAGGAATATTTTGTCCTATTTCTCTGGATAACCTGCACATGACAAGCCTATGCTTTAAAAGTTTGATTGACAATTCTGGGACTTAAAGGGAACAAAGTTGTGTGGGGAGTGAGGGTTAGGGAAATATAATATAATAGGGAAATAATACTCAAGACTAAGACTATTTCCAGTATTTTACAGTCTGCCCAAGCCACCCAGAACTGACTGACTAATAATGAATTGTAGGACATCACATTTCATCTATTCTGCTTATTTGCAGAGTAGTGTTTGTATGCAAGTAGTGAAGCTCTAGAATGCACCACAAGAAGGACACCAGAACTCAAAAGCGCATGCTCCAACCTCCTGGGCTTCTTCCAGAGATGCACAGAACTCTTCTGTGTTCACATTTGCTTCCTCAGTAATATTCAATAGTTTTCACTGAAAAACAGCTCATCCACCACTCAAGAAATGTTAGCTACACAAGCAGATCCCTCAGTTCCTCTGTGTGAATGGGACTGGAGTGAAAGAAAGAAAAAGAATAACTTAATTGCTTTTACTTTCATATGAAGGTAATATCTACAAAGAGAAAAGCAGGTTGAGTAGCCATAGCTTTAGGTATTTGAGAGAGGAACAAAAGCAGAACAAGCTGTCTGACTCCTGAGCTTCTTCTTGCTTCATAGAGCACAGGATTTGAAGGAATGGAGCAATGTGAAAACGAAAGGCCCACAGGAGAGAGAACAAGTAAGAAGGAAAAAAGCCTTTACCTTGTCCACAGTCCTGCAAGACAAGCATTTTTTTCTAAGATCAAATCCTTTTGAAATGTGAAAGAAGAAACCAGGAATAACAAGACATTCAAACTAGATTAAATTGCCAAAACAGCAGGAGATCCATAACAAAACTGCATGGTTTGAAAATTGTTGCAGCAACAGTCTGACAAAGTGTTGTGATGAAAGGCAACTTCCCTCTGTTTCCTGATCCCATGTACATGAGAGATCACAAAGCTGCTCGTTGTATGATTAGGTCAAGAGCCTCTGTCTTCAGAGGTTAATTTTCTATTATTTCCTCCACTCTTGGCTTCTAACAGAAGTTATTTTAATTGGCATGGTACTTACTCAAAAGACAACCACAGAAACATTTCAATCTTGGTGAGCTCATCCATGAACAGAAACTTGACATGCTGCAAGTAAGGCTGTGTATAAAATCTAATATTTAATAAAATTATAAGAGCTACAAAGAGGATATTAGTGCTTTTTGCACCTCTAAGCAAATGCCATCAAGAAATTAAAAAAATGGTATGTAAGCAAGAAGAAATAAAATGCTGGTAATGCTGGCCGAGAATAAGCCACCATAAGATTTAACAAAAATCTATTCCAAGCCTAAGTGTTCCAACTGATAGCCATAGTCTCGCACCAAAAAGCTTTATGTGGTAATAAAGTGCTAAAGCAGACAGTTTATTATTATTATTATAAATGCGCAAATCAGCTACAAGACTGCACCAGATATATCTCTCAAAGAACGGAAATAACAATAACATTTTAAACTTAAGAGAGGGTTTACTTCCCAGAGAATCCCAAAAGCCTTTATCAATTTAAGGATAATTTTATTCAGTACAGGAATGAAAGCACCTCTAAGGGAAATAAAAATACCTTTCAAAATTAGAAATAAAGAACACTGATTCATAAGCAATTTCTCTCTATGTTCTACTGCTATAAATATCAACATGGTTTGTTGAGAATGGTTGGAATTGCACTGTTGTAAATATCGTAAACTCCACTTAATCATGAAATACATAATGAGGAAAAACATTTAGTTAGTATATCTCCCTCAGAAATTATTTACCTAATGAGAGGGAATAGCAATGACTGCTATTTAATGGGAACAATATTAGCATATATTCCATGTAATGGGATGTACTCAGTCATTACCAGGGATTTCTATGGTGGTTAACCAGGTGTTAAACAGCCACAAAATTTTAAGTTTCAGTCAGTTGACACAGAAGTTGCAGAAAAAGACACAGATTAAGTGAACAGAATGTCATTTCTGTTCTTGCATATCAATTCAAGTATAGTATTTAAATCAGCTGTCTCCATAAATCTAAATTCAGGGATAAGAGAACTAAATGCTAGGAAGTATTTGTAATTTCTTCCATTTGAGCAAACATTTACTGAACTCCTACAGGCAAATGTACAGGCAAGTTACTTCTACAAGCGTAGAAACTGCACATGTAAATGGAACATGGATCCCAGGTCTTTGCAGATGACCATTCTCAAAATATCTTCTAAACATAAAATCCGCTTCATCAGGACTCCAGGATGTCTAATTAGATTTCCCAGTCACCAAGATACCAGTGTATCCCAAACCAGCTGCAACATCAATAAATAAAAAATAAATAAATAAATAAATAAAAGCAAACATGTTGTTGTCTTTCTTTCTTTCTCTGTCTGCAGCTGTCCTGTGAACAGCTCACAGCTGAGCTGTACAATTGTTCATTTACAGGACTCTGACATGAAACAACGTGATGGGGTCACTAGTTCATCAGGCGAGGGAATAGAGACAAACAAGGCAATCACGCTTCTAAAACAACAGGGCATTGGATTCCTAGCTGCCAGCTGGAGGTGAGACATGGGCTGGTGAACTGGTATTATTTTACGATATAAAGAGAGTCTATATCCAAAATGTATTTTTTATATTCGCTTCTGTGGAATCTTCCCCCATTTCCTGGTTGTGTTACTTTTTCTCAGCAAGAGAAAGACTCCAAGAAAATTGCACTGGAAAAAGAGCCAAGATGAATCCAAATTTATCTGCTCCTGCTTCTACAGCTCACAGTGAGCTCAAGATGATTTTCTAAAGGCTCTGTGGAGCCACCAATGCTCAAAACATCCTTACGCTGCACGGTGGTCTGTATGGCAGCAGGTGCACTGTGCAGCCACTGCAGTCTCAGCAGGCATCTGGTCCTCTCATGGCCAAATCCTCACTCACTTTGTGAAGGCACTGGAGCACATTGGACATGGAAACGGGGACACAGATGGGCTGTCAGAGGAAATACAAAGGTCCATATAGGCCTTTTCAGTGCTTATCCTCAGGCAGTCTGGACAGCCTGATTCTCAGAAAAGCCCTTGCCAGAAGAAACCAGATCCTATGCAACCTATGAGAGAGCTGTCTTGCGGCCCCACAGATCCCACACAGCTTGGGCAGCCATTCATCTGTAAGGCCAGCAAAACACATTTACGAGCCATCCAGGCTGTTCTAGTGTAACAGAGTAGTAAGGGTCCATGGGACATTATGGTCCAATGTCTTTTGATCCCTCAGTTCAGCTGATCACTTAATGGTCTATAGCACACGCTCACATCTATGAGGGATGGCCCTCTCATTCAGACCTGGTGTCTGCTCATCTCAGTCAACTAAAGCCCACCTCTCAGTAAGGACTGGGCAGTGAGGCCACCACTCTTGCAAGAGATGGCTTTTCAGGACCAGAGGGTTGTCCTGCATGGTTTCTGCTGGATGAGCACTGGCAGAGAAGGAGCAAGAAAGGAGGCAGACTTGGCAACCGCCTCATATTGAGAATATTTTTCTATCCTTTTCACTATTATCACTGTGTGCCAGGAACTGGGCCAGTTGAATCCTTGCCTAATATAATTTGCTACTGAAGCAAGACACTCATCCATCCTTGTCCAGGGATGTTCACACTGCAGTCAAAAGAGAGAGAAAATAAGAGAGAGAGAGAGAGAGAAGGAGAAAGAGAATCCTGAGCATCTCTCCCTGCATTTTTCAAACAAATATCTCTGCAGGAAGGAGCTAAATGTTCCCTCTATCCAGAAAATAACTTTCAGGATATGTTCTCTCTCAAATCAGGATGTGTTTTGAGTGCATGTGATGATGGCTCATTACCTTCAGCATAGGCATATGTCTCAGGAAAGGCCACACCAAAACTGCACTGAAGGATTCCAAACGCCAGCTCCCATAAATTCAGTTTTTTAAACATGAAGGTTAATAGGTTAAGAGAGAGGTTAACAGCACTTAACCTCAGGAGAGGCTAAGAGAACATTTGTGGACTGCTGTATGTATCCTAGAAAAGGCAGCACCACTCTCATATGATTGAGTTAGAAGCCAAATTGGGTTATACAGAAAACAGCCTTCCCTGCCTCTTGTGACTTCTAAATGGTGGTAGGATGTTAAGCCATCCTGTTCTTTGCTCAGAATCCCAGAAAATGGGAAAATAAAATTATTTTTGTCCTGCATAGTAATAATACACTTTTTCCGGGCATAGACTAGGTGTGTATCGCTTTCACATGTGCTTTGTCTCCCAATGGGGTGCTCTAGAGAGCAACATGTTTTGTCAAACTGTTGGTCCTCAAAGAACTTTACCATTACCCTTGCAGCATAGTGGTTCAGGCCATTTTCCTGAGGCCTGCTGAGTCCAGCCAACTCCCAGGCAAGTATATCTTCCAAGGAAGAGGTCAGCTGACTAATAGGGAGAGGCAGGGAAGGCTCCGAGTCCATGGCCCAAGCTTCCTTCCTCTTTGGTCACAAAGTGCTGGTGGACTTGTGGCACAAGTCAGTCAGCATCCTATATAAGAGAAGCCAAAAACAGACAAGATGGGGCAGACAAGTTGAGGAAGAACGTGCGCTAGACGGGCTTTGCCAAGGCACTGTGGGACAGACATTTCCTAAGTGCATCCTGCAGTGTGCCATAAAGAGTGTCTGGGTTAGCCTTAAGGGCATGGGTGTAAACAAGGTGGTTTTCTAGTGAGCTGGTCCTTTGGGGGCAGCACAAACATAGGTGTTACTGGCTGCAAACGCCAAAATCTTCTGCAAATCGCTTTGGGACTGGAGTCCATTAACAACCTCCTCCACTACCACCACCACCAGACCTCAAACTTCCTTTCTTTACTGATAGTTAAGTGTGCACCTGTCAAAATTAAATAGAGAAGTAGCAGCACCCAATACCCTGTCCAAGGACAGAGGTAGAAGGCAGTGGTTAGGAAAGAGGAAAGCACAAGGGAGTAAACAAATAAATGAATTAGAAGAATAATTAGCATTTTTCTCCCTCTCTAATACAATTATATTACCTGGAGTAGTTACAACAGAATACAAATAGCCTTTTTTATGCTGGGATTTTCAAATCTCTAGGGATCTTCTGCCCATCTCTGTCCTGCTTTTGCCAGCTACACTGTCCACAAGAATTGCTTTGGGAATCCTTGCTTGTTCAACTACTCCATGAAAGGGGTATCAGAAATCAAAGGCAGAGAATTTCAGAAGTGTTTATATTTCCGCATGGGCACTTTTCCAAGAATGCCTCAGAGGAAACTTGCTGGAGGAGGAGAAAAGAATAAGAAAAGTGGGGAGAAAGAAAACAAGCATATTATAAAGCATTCATGCTGTCATCCTACAATGCTGGTTGGAGTACATCTGCTGGCTTATCAGCAGCAAGTTTGCAAAGCAAGAAAAGTACACACTGAGGAAATCTTGCCAAAATAACAATTTGGATCTGATTTCAAGTTCTAACTCTCACAGGCAAGGAAACTGCCAGATTCTCATATAAAATGCAATTATTTGCAATCCACAGGATTGCAATAGGATAGACAGAATTCTTTAAAGGTAAAAATGTATCTGTTTAGTTATAAATCTCCTAATATTGTTGGTTCTAGTTACACCTTATCTGCATATCTGTAGCAATATGTTTTCTATGGCTAATTATCCTGAAGAGAAAGAACATAATTCTCATGAAAGTGGCAGAAAGAACAGAAGATCTTTCTGAAAGGTGTGAGAGTTGATGCATTCGTGGCTTCGAGGGTGTTAAGTGAAATCCTGAGCATAACACTGAGCTCCTTTGGCCTCAGTTTCTTCATTGTTAATGTTATCTGTCTTTTCAGAGTTTCTGCAGACTTCTTAACATGTGAAATACACCATGCAGTCTTGGGGTAGGAAAGGTACTAATACCAAGATATTAGAAAAGCTTATTCATTTTCATGTCATAAAACAATGATGGTAGCATGTTGTAATAGTCTAGCAGCCCATGCAAAACTCAGCTATCATGAGCCCAGGAAGATTCTGTGCTTACCCGCATTAGTTCACGAAGTTTTATACTTCAATGCTCTGTTTTGGGTTCTGGCTTCTTTAACTTTGAGAATATGATGAATTTTTGTCTCATTTGAGTCTAAGACCTTACCTGGGAAATCCAACGTGAGTATTGCATGCTCTGGAGTACCTTAATATTTAAAGCACATCAAAAGACAGAGTTAGAGAAGACTGAAACACATTATGATCTTACTGTAACAGCATGAGAGATTGATAGAAAGGAAAACAAGACATAAGAGAATCATGTAAGTCATGTCTGCATCCCAAGTGGAGCAAAGTATAAATGACAGAGTGTGAAAACCATGCTGGATTCAGAAGCCAGTGCAGGATAGCTGCTGTAGCATAGGTTTTTCCTCAAGCTGCAAGACCCATGAGGTTGGGCATAGTGCCATGCTATCTCTGCTGAATAGGAACAAGGTATTACATCCAAGATACTACATGCTTTCAGGAACAAGGTATTATATCCAAACAGTGCTGTGCTGCACTTTGTGATCTTTATGCGTATGTGAGATCTTTATTCCCAACAAAGGAGTTTGTGGTTGTGAGAAAAAAAGGAAACTTAACACAGTACTTTGAATGTTTTTATTATGAAATGCTTTTGCATTGGAATGGATGGAGCAGTGTCTCACAAAAGTGGAAATGTACAGTACCCAGGGGAAAAGATGCCTTCTTTTCCCTGATCCATCTAAGCTTTTCTTCTCTTGTGGACTCAATAAAGAGAATCTGTGGAAAAACAAAGACAAAAAAATCATTGTGGGGGATAAGATACTTCAAAAATCTCAAGTGAGCAGGAGGGGCAGACTGCTACCTGCTGAGCCACAATAGGGAAGCCTTCATCCTACATCAAAGCCAGCTCTCAGACAGGCTTGCCTTTTTTTTTTTTTTTTCCCCTCCAAACTGCAGTTTGATCCACTGAGCATTCTTATTCTAAATGAATTATAGCAACAAGGAGCCCCGGTCCCAGCCAGTTAGAAGTGGAAGCAGAGTTAAGCTTCCAGCTTCAATAAAAGTTCATGAATTCTGAAGATTTATTTAGAAATGACTTCGCAAATGGATACTTTGACAGGAGATTCAGCAAGAAATACTCTCTTGTGCCTTCTGTAGCAGACCAGTGCTAAATAGGACATTGATGCAGGCAGAGCTTTTTCTCTGCAACTCTATAGCTTGATTTCTTTAAAGTCTTTAAGGCAATTTGGCCCAGGAAAAATAAATAACAATGCAGCATCTATATCTGCATGGATATTTAAATATATAATATACATATACAGCCCTAGACACAGGAAATTTAACTGTGGTGTATGCATGTGGGTTGTAATTACTGGCGTTATTCAGTCGATGGGATTTTATAAAGTTTCGAGTTTTTGAATCTGTATGTAAAAGATATTTTAAATGTGTATTATTAATTTTTATGTATCTCTATTTCAGTATCTTGATTTTCATTCCTTTTAGGAGTGTTTTAGAGACAAAATCCTCAAGTAGACAGTTGAAACAAGGTGTAACATATGACTCTAAATGTGTTTTAGTTTCATCATTTTTTCAAAGCTCTGCAAAGCTCTGTCACCTTTTAATACAAAATATGAAAGAAATATTTCCCATTTCTAGCTTAGCAGTGCTTTTTTTTTTAAATCTTTGTTTAGGAGTGCCAAGGAGAGGCATTATTCAGTTTTGAAAAAATAAGGGATATTCAGTATGCAAAGCTGTTGATTTCTACTACAGCATGGCTCTGCAAGGCTACAAATTTGCAAAGGATGATTCCGCTCTCCCAGAACTCAGAAACACAGCACAGAACTACTTGCAGGTTTTTTAGATTTTTAGATGTTCTGAGCCATTTTCTTCACAGTGACAGTAGAGGAACTGCTTGTGCAATCACATAAATAGAAAATGCCTCCACTGTTATTTTACATTTGTGCATAACTACCCCTAAAAGATGTATCACCTACTGCTTTTGAACGATATGCAACATATTGTTCATTCTGTAGGCTACAGAATGAGCATGTGGTAGTCTATAGATTACAGTGGTTGAGCAGAAACGATATCAGTTATCTGCGTACACATCCCTATGAAACACTCTACACAGGAAAGACAGAAATTAGAAACAGACAGAATTTTGACTCTAACCTTATGCAGTTTTCAGTGTCGTCTCTGACCAGAACAGGTAATAGATGTTTTCAGAATATTCAGTGGCACTTTGTTAGCAGTAAAGTCCAGCCTCATGTGTTAAGACAGGGCGATTTCACACAATGAACATCAACTTTTCAGTACCTTAGCATATCAGTGTGACTGCTACACGTGCTCATAGACCTCTCAGATTAAAAACCCACAGGACATTAATACAGGAATTATTTTTTTCCATGCACCTGATTATTTTTTTCCATACACCTGTAGAGTAGCCAGGAACCTAAATGAAATAATGTGTTGTTTGTATTTTGTTCCAACAAAACAGCAAAAATAATTAACCATACGAAACGTTTCGGTTAAGAATAAAAACACAGCTAGGTTTAGGTATTTTTAAAGACTTTTGAAGGCATTTTTATCCAAAACCACAAAATCCTTTGCTTTATAAACATATAGTCAAAAAGAAGTCTAATGGCACAAAACTGACCTGAAGCTCAAAATTTCTATCCAAATGTGAACATGACAACTTGAGTACTTCTAAGTATAGACTGACTTTTTTTTGACCAGTTTGATAAGAGAAACATCAGGGTTTTGTACATCAGAACTTTTAGAAGCAAACTAACTAATTGCTTTGTACAGTAAATATCGCCTTACATCATATGCAGAAATGCCACCTCTCCTATTTGGAGACAGCTAGACATTGCATGCACTGTGTGCATGTACTGATATTCAGGCATATACAGAGCCATGCAAAATGCAGGCATGCAATAATTAATTGCATATTATCTTTATACGTGCTTATCATATGCTTAACTTTGAGAGGAAGGTTGGCTTGGTGACAGAAGTCCTCAATACAGCATGAGATTTTGAGTCAGTACAATTTTTGCAGTAGTCTATGTAGACATTTGTGGTGATTATGAACCTGGCTATCGCCTGCATGTGCAGAAGACACCAGCACTATTTATTCTTTTGCTCTTTAGCTGCATCAAATAGCATCAGAGAACCCGACAGAAATGGACTAGATATGACAGGCTAACTATCTAAAATCTAAAATCTTTATCTTTGGACAACAGGACCATAATTCAACCAGAGTCTTTGAACATTTTCTGTTCAAATTCAAATAAAACAAATAAAAATATGATTCCTAGAGGCAAACTCCATCTCTGGCTGAGGAAGCCTGAATCTCTCAAAAACAGAATTTTGTTGAAATACTAAGAGAACCCTAACGTACAGTAGCACTAGTAAGAATCTTAGGAAAAAAAAAAAACTCAAGAGCTGTGAAGATAAAGTATGTAAAAGAGGAAAATGAGAATATGGAAATTACACTCAAGTGATTAAAAAAAATAGAAAAGAGATTTATAAAGTAATAACCTTCCACTGTTAATGAAACAGAATTTGGGTCACTCTTACTGTAAATTATCTAATACCTAATTTTATGCCTGAAGGGAGTCTGACACTAGAAAGAAAATTAGACTCTGCAAACCAAATGCTTTAACTACTTTTACTGCATTCCACATTCATATTTAGTTAGGGGCAGGGCTGCATCCCATAATCTTAATCTGCATCAGTTGTCAGAAATTCATTCTGCCTGTTCTTTGTTTTCTTTCTCACACAATGTGTTGTATCTGTTCAATATTAATAATCAAATTAACAGTCTGCCTTTCCCATGTAAACAAAATTGTTTTTCTTTTGTCCCAGGCTGTGCTGGAGCAAAGACAGTTTCCTCTTTGACTCAGGGGACACATAGGGAAAGATCCAATTCTTGACATAAACTGTTTTTTTTCAAAAAACAAAGTTCTGTATATTCTTTACCTATACTATGTAAGTCCATAAGTTTTTAGGAGCACTGAAGTTCTCATCTTGAATTATCAGGAAGAGGAAACCCAACAAACCACAAGCATTCGTGTGCATGCCTGCGAGTTTTACATGACACAGACAAATGTAACCATATTTGGTAGCAAAACTGAAATTAAATCCAGAGTCTGAAAGCTCTGGCAGAGCATTCCCACAAAGTCCAGATATTCATCTGCCATTGGAAGTGTCACAAGCTAGCAGTGTATTTGTATCTCTTGAGCACTGGAAGTGACCAGAACTGTACATGCATTTCATAAACCACATATACAAATTAGACTACTTTAAATGTAGTTTTAACTTGCCAGCATAGTTGTAGACTCACTCCATGCTCTGTGCTGACTGCAACAAACATACTGGAGAAAAAAAAGGCATCATACGCAGCCATGCTGCAGAACATGCATAGGGAAAAAATTCACAGGAAAAACAATCTTAACAACATTATGATGCAGAAAAGTCACTGAAATAGGGAAGAATAAATCTTCCTACATTTGGGAAAATTTTATCTTGTCTCTCAGCTTTGAGTATGGACCTGCCATGATCGTAACTACCAAAACACCACACACATTTCACATAAACATTCTAAGGAAAGTCAGCACAACCTGGGCATCAGGGTTCTCCTACTGTGTTCAGATTTTCAGCAGAGAAGTATTTAAGGTCCAAGTCCTCAAGAAACTCACTCCAAACAGTCACCCAAATTAGCAGAATGCCTGGAAAAGATACACCTGTCTATAGAAACTTCTATAGCATATGCCAAGTAGAACTTTCAACAAAAGTTTCAATGAACAAGGCATCTTTTGGTTAAAGAGTTTCAGATATTCCATCAGCTTTAGCAGCAGGAATACACTAAAAGTTCTTCACAAGTTTTCAGTGTTTAAAGAGGCTTTTGCAGAGAAGAGAGGAAGAACAAATCTGCTGTTCAGTAGCCCCATGTTTCTGGGAGTAAATTAATTGGATGAACTAACTGCAGAGGCTTAAGGGGTGTAACACTGCTATTGCTTAACAACTACAATGGCCTTGTGGTCACAGGTTTTCACTGTGTTCATCTGCAGTGGGTCTTGTCTTATCGTTTCAAAGTTTCGGCTTTTAATATGCACACAGGGCATCCCATCACCTTCACCAGGATGAGACCCTTCATCAGACTAATTCCACTTGTGTGAAAACCTCTAAAATGAAGATTTTAAAAGGGACTGAACACAATAGCACACTGAATTCTTTAACAAATCCAGTGTGTTGAGTTCTAAAACTTTAAGCTGCAATTTAGGCAGGAAGCAGTCACTTTCATTCTGTGTTTGTGCTACTGCAACAGCAGACTCCACTTTGCAGAATATGCAACCAAAAAAAAGACGACAGCAGCAGAAGGAAAAATGACTATTCTACAAAGAAGCACTTGTTTTGTTAGCTTTTCACAGTGCCTATAAAAATATATGAACTGACAGCTCTCCAGTGTACAACCTCTTTGTGCTGTCCTGGCGGTTGCCTTATATATACCTAAGTCTACAGTATTAAAATGTGCTGTGTTCAAAACTTTAGTCACGTAGCAGTGCAAGGCTTTTCTACCAGGTTTCCTGTATGAACTACTTCACCCTGAAGGATTCGAGACCTCAGCACATACTTCTGAATGTGTGCCATTAAATTTACCTACTTCTGATTTGTGTGTGGTGGAAAATTAGTATTTGGGTGGTCCTTTTTCCTTGGTTCTTGTGATCTGTGGGTGGTCAGCTCTGGGCCAGCTTTCTCACCTATGATGAAAACTCTGAAAACTCAGATTTGATCAAAAAAAAAAAAAGAGAAGACAGAAGTTATATGAAAGGGATGCTAACATGTACAATTTGGCTCAAAATTTATGTCTTTTAGAAATATTATTTCCTAATACTTAGAACTACTAAACATACATCCGATGTTTTACACTGTTCATTTAAGTACCTTTTGTTCACTTAGAAACAACCGTGACAAACATAGATTTTATGCAGCAAGGAAAAACAGTGATGTTTCATTTCATTCACACTGGAGAACTTTAAACCAACAAAAAAAAACCCTCAAAAAAACCCTACTCTATTACTGGAAACAATGTATTGGTCAGCCTGCTTATATTCTCAAAATCAAGAGATTCCATCTTTTTGGCCAATGCAGACTACATTATCCTTTATGATGGAGGGAAGAATAGGCGCATATTCCCTAACGTCTCCACCAGACTGCATGAACAGGGATGTAACCTAAATATCAGCATTTGGGATTTTATGAAGGGTGCAAGACTACCCACACAACTCTGATAACCACACTGCCACTGTCTATGGTATAAGAGCAGACATCTTCTCGGTGCACAGTGACAGAACAAGAGGTAATTGGCAAAAATTGAAATTTAATTTCAAAGTAAGGTGATCCTTCTTCACACTGAGGATGGTAGAACACTGGAACAAGTTGCCCAGAGGGTTTGTGGAGTCTTCATACTTGAAGATATTCAAAACCTGACTGGACACAGCCCTGCGCAACCTGCTCTAGGTGACCCCACTTTGTGCAAGGAAGCTGGACTGGACAATCTTCAGAAGCCTCCTGCAATCTCTCAGACTCCTGTTACCATGCAACAGGAAAAGGTGTTGGGAGCTTGCCAGAAAGTGGCAGGGAGCATTGCTCCACAAGTCTGAAAATCACTCCCTAAAAAGATGTCAGGATAGAGGCCAGAGACCAGTGATCATTCTGATAGGTCAGGACTTTCTCTGAGCCCAGGTGAAAAATGATGTACAACAAAGACGAAAATATACCACACTTTTATCAGGTTTTACAATACAAAATCAAATTTCATATGTGAAAGAGATGTTCTTATTAACTGTGCAAGGGATCCTGATCCTCTTCTTCCTTGACCTAACAACATCAGGTCAAGGAATAACTTCCGTCATTTACACTATATATGAAAGTGGATCTAAAAGGCCGCCTAAACTAAAAAGCACTTATTTTTTTTTTTTTTTACAGTAAATTCCTGAAAAGGGTAAGTCGTTTCCTATTTAAGAAGGAGATTCCCTTAAAGGAATAATTCAAAGATAGCAAATATGGGAATTTATCCCAGGATTTGCACTTGCAGATTCAAGAGTTTTATTTTTCCAAATAAGTTCAATGTCCAACATTATGGTTAGAATCTACTTAACATTAACATGATGCTACTTGAGACTTTCATGTTAGTTTACACACAATGCACAAAGAACCAAAAATATGGAAGGACTGAAATGGAGAGTATTTGGCAAGCACAGGCACCTGGCTTAACAGAAAAGGGATCAAGTTCTACACATTTCAACCGTCCTC
>VZSV01000279.1:584253-605716 GCA_013398735.1 Nothocercus julius
TGTGTATATGTATATATTCACATGCCTTTAAGGCATTATGACATTAGACATTTTCTAACCAATTATGGTTATCTTTCAGCTGCAGACTGGGACTGTTTATAAACTACCAGTTGGAAAGTCTAAAAGCAAATGAGTCAATGGAAAAAAACTGTGACTCATCATAGGCAGTGAAATGAATGGCATGGAAAGGCCAAACTCAAATGAACAACTCTGGGATACTGTTTAGATATTAGTGGTAATATCTCTAGGGAATTCCACACACCCATTCAAGAGCACATTTAACTTCTTCTATTTAGGGGAGAAGAAGCTAATTGCAAACATAAACAAAGATTTAGGTCCTAAACAAGAAGGTCCTAAAGCTGCCTCAGACTTTGAATACTGCAATTCAATGCTTGTAAAGCTGTATTTATTTTAATTGTTTCTCCAGTCTTCTGCAACTCCTGAATGTAAAATTGTATGTGATTTGAAGTAAGTGATGCCACATTAATTTCCAGGCTTTTATTTATTTCTTAATCTGTCGCAAATTCTAGATACAAAGATACAGATTCTCTCTTCCCTGTGGCATAATGAAAAAGGCAGAAGTTTCTGACAAGGATACTCATTTCTACTGTAGCCTTACTAAGATTTATTACTCATAGCCTGCTAGAAACAGGAGTTATCAATCAAAATTAGAGGTTCTCCTGCTATATCTTACATACATTTAGGCTAGGACTACGAGGGCAGCAGGATCCATACATCTACCTCAGCAATAAGCACTCAAATCTAATAGTTCAGTACTACTGGCAATCACAAGCCCATATTCAGCTGCTTTCTGATCCATGTTTAATTGAATCCCACACCTAGATATCCCTTCTCTTATGATGTCTACAGTATAGACATTTATAGCCAAAGGAAAGAAATCAGTTTTCCATGATTGCACAAGAAGAATAAGGTGACAGTCTCTCCTCTTCTTAAAAAAAAGACCATCCAGCCAGTCTGTCACAGACACATGGCTCTAAGAAAGGATTTGCAGCAGTGAATACCAAACAGAAGCCAGTGCTTCTTGCCAGTTTATGGTTAGATATTTAACATTTCTTTCAGTATGGGATTAGGGACATATTCCTTTCCCTGGTATTTCCTCCCAATGGATTGATCAATATATTAATTCCTATAAATCTCATGTTTAGATAATGAATTGTTCTTTTATATTACACAGCACTCAGGACTGCAAAGTCAGTGGGCAGCAGCCATCGTCTGTATCACTGGATGTTACAATGCCTAAATTTTACTTGCAAATATAGCCCATAAATTTGAATTAAGACAGTCTTGGCATATAGCATTTAGTCTGTTCAAAGAGACTGTAGATCTTCACAATAACACTTATATTAAGCAAGCCATATATCTCTGTGCCCCTGCTTTCCTCATATTTTTAAAGATCACATTTTTTCTGAAGGTACATTCTCTCTTTTCCTGTCCCAGAGATGTCAGCTTGTTGCTTGCTAGAACTCAAACAGCAGCAGCAAAACAAATAGAATATTACTTCTCTAATTTCTAATAGAGAATGCCACAACCCTAGGTTAATGTATAATCCATGATTAGTCCATTTTTTAAATATTGTGTGCACTTCAGATGAAAGTGAATATTTGAACAAGAAAGGAATACAGCGAAAGGCAACAACAATGACTAAAGGCACAGACTGATGGCTGTACAAGAAGAAATTTAAAAAAAAATATGTGGGCTGACAGTGACAGGAGACAGACCGGTACAGTCAAGACTTGCAGAAAAAAAAGTGCCATGTCCAGAGAAACCAAGTCCATATAATCTACTTTGGAGAAACTTGGTGTTTGTACATCTCCACCTAAGGCCTACCACACTATGCAGAGCACAGTCATCACTGTGACACAGGCAAAGACTGTGGCATATGACAAGAAAAGTGTGTGAGGTATTCCCTTTTGTATTCCTCTTTGGGTCACCCAGAAAGAGCCAAGGAAAAATCCTGGCTATTCCAAGAGAGCAGGGGAGAAGTAGCACCACACACCTCACTCTCCTTTTTTTTGCACCTCTGTTAATGCGCAGGAGCTGGTAATTGCTTGATTCATTAGCAAGCTAGAATTGCCTTAACAAAATGCAGACAGCTCCATTGCAATTCCTTCCCTTCCCAATTCCCTTTGTGAGGGAAGTAAACCTCTAATATACTCTGTCTCCTATTGATCCAGTCGCATAAGAAGCTGCAGAGCATTGGGCTGAATTTATTATATTCTAGATAAACTGTAATAGATATTATGCAGTATTAGGAACACCTTGTAGACCTGTGCAAATTACAGTGGTTTTTACAGCTTTATATTTTATTGCACTATGTCAAGAATAGTAACAATATAGTATATCACTACAAATAGAAAAATTGTAAATGAAATTTGTGCAGGAACCTACAGAAAAATTTCTTGACAGTGAGGGTGACAGAGAGGAACAGGCTGCCCAGAGAGACTGTGGAGTCTCCCTCTCTGGAGATCTTTAAAACCCTCCTGGATGCCACCCTGTGCCACGTGCTCTAGGTGACCCTGATAGAGCAGTGGCACTGGGGGTAGCTGATCTCTAGAGGTCCCTTCCAACCTTAATAATTCTATGAATCTATGATCATTTGTCCAAAAAAATGTAGCCAAGGAATATAAGAAAAAACACCTTCAGCTTTATTTCAAGTTATGCAGGTATATGTATTTCTTTGCTTGTAGGTAAAACAAACACTTTGCTTCTTTGTCTCTACAAACATATGTGAAAGCTGCTTATGCCCTCCCTACTAGTCCTGAAAATGAAATTCTAAAAAAAAAAAAAACCTCTTTGTGCTCTTCATAACATACTCAAGAGACAACATGAGGATGTTGCTTTAAGAAAGCAGAAATGAGTCCTCTTTCTCAGAAACTAGAATCTCTCACTCTGTTTAGCCTTTGCTTTTGGAAGCTTGTCCATGCAAAAAGACTGTCTTGCATAAGCCCTTCTGCACATGTCCAGCATTTTACACCGGCACAGAGAGATCAATGCAGATCGAATTTCCTCTGCGTGCTGTCCTGTGAAAGGAGAATGTCAGATGCCATAAAGACAAATTGAGGCTTCCTTCCATACATTCAGCAACTACCATCTTCAGCGAGGAACCCCAGCAAGCACAGTTATGCCACTGGCATGCTACCGATAAAGCAATGTACTTTATTTTCCTCCTCGCCAGCCTCCAACCACCTTGCTTTTTGTGTTTCCCTCTGTAGTAGGCAGATATGGACAACTCTGAGACATGTCCTGATAATTTTAAACAGCCGAGGTCAAAAGAGCTAATTCTAAAATGGTTCCATTTTTCAAATCAAAATTAGAATTATTTTATCTCGTGCATTAAAAAAAAAGTCTCCATTCACAGATTAGCCCTAAAGAGCTATAAATATTAAGAACCAGGGTTGATTTAACACCTTTCTTTCCTATCATGCTTTAACTTTATTACTGTTGCTGGCAGCAAAGACACTTTTCACTTATTTGTGGTTTGACCCCATCATAATGCGGCAAACCAGTGATCTAGAACAAATTCTGACAGACAAGATATAACCTCAAGATGTACATTGTTGCACTCCAAAGCAAAGAAGGAAAAAAGGCTAAGTGACATGCTCTAACACATTGCCAAGACCCAAGCAAAAAACACTCACAAAGACTGAGCTAACCAGGGAAATCTGTATACTGTTATACTACTACAGATTTAGTCACAAGTTCCCAGGGATGTTCCTTCCTTCCTTAAAAAATAATTTTATTTTTAAAGCCATATTTGTTTTTAAGATAAAAATCACTCTGACATTTAAAGCTTTAATCCAGTAAGACATGTGTTTCATTTTAAGTGCGATTCACCTAAGGGCTGCTCTCAGCTTACAACGTAGACACTTAGTTGCATTAGGACCTCTGCGTACTCACGCCACAAGGCACAATCAGCTAAAATCCCACTGCAGTTGTCAGTAACAGAAAGCAAAGTTGAGCAAAATTTCCCAGATCTCACAGACAGAAATAAAAAGCTCAATTAAAAGACTTACCTCTTACTAAGAAAAGTGGCAGCAAGTGGGATTTGAGAAAAATCAAAGTTAGATAACCAAAGCTATTTAACTGAAAAGAGTTAATTAAACAAGAGAGACAGCGACCTACGCACACTCGCCATGACTGGTCTTGCATAAAAATATTTTGCAAAGATACACGGTTTAAGTCTAAATTGGTCAGTATTTTAACCTTAGGCATCCAGTCAGACAGAGATCAAGTCTCATGGAAGAAAATAGATAATAATTATGGTAATGTGTATGAGCAGTCAGATATAAACCTATCATGCCGCACCTTGTACAAATTGTATACAAAGAGAGAATTAGCTCCACTATGCGAAGCTCAACAGGCGTAGACTACAAAAAAGGATTATGCAAACGGCACAAAAAGAAAACAAAAAGAAAACAGAAAGAGCTGTCAATGAATTCTGCTCTGTCCTAGCAGGTGACACTGCCAGTCTTGGCTCTTTAAGATCAGAGCTTCCACTTTTCTGAAAAAACACAAGGACCTGGGAACATAATAACATTTTTCCCCATTCCTCTTCTACCATCCTCCAAAAGTTAACTCCTCCAGTGTCCTCAGGACAGGGACCTGAGCTACAAAAAGTGACAATAAGCACACAAAACAGAAAGAGCTTATGAACAATTTGCAGTTTATGAATACTTCTGACTATCCATAGTTCATCAGGCTATTAGGAAAACATTATGGATTTGTGTCAGTAAAACCTGGTCATGAACAACTAGTGATCAGAAGAATTAGTGACTGGAAGAAGGAGCAGAGAAACAATAACATTTTACCTTGCCTCTCTCTTACTCTCCAGGGAGTTGCAATACTTCACTATTTCCATTTCTTAAAGAAATAGGAATAGTTACCAACTTATAAGACATGTATTATTTATCAATCACACTTGAGGGAAAGGAAACAGTGCTGCACTACAGTAGTCTAAGTCATTTTAAAGCCCAGATGCAGCACACTGGGCTCCCCTCCTGGCATACATTCCAGCCTCTTTTTCTGCACTGGCTCCATATATTTCCAGCTGGGCAGTAAACTTGTCCAGGAAGCAGACATGGAAGAAAAAAGAAAACAACAACAAGAACAAAAACCCTAATAATTTAGTGGTGTTGACAGGATAGTATTAGTTTTTAGCCAAACCACATCCCAGCTCACCATACAATGAAACCAGTGCAGGTATGTGGGCACTAGCACAAGAAGATGCCACAAGGCACCAGGAGAAGCAGGTGGGAAGCAAAGCCTGGACTCAGGCAGCCTTGAACTGTCCTAGACTTGTGCTCTTAGTTCCACCAGTACCACTGAGAAGGTGACTGGCATGAAGCACAAGAACTGACAATTTTGGCCAACAAATTTCATCACTGCACCCCTGCAGGGCCCAAAGCAACATGAGAACTCAGTCAACAGCAGCATCCAGGACACCTCAGTGCCGAGACACTAATTCATTCCACCTTTTCAAATATCATATATCTAATACATGTGTTAGCACTACTTCAGGCACTAAACTACATACATAACAGTTCAGTGGACTATAGACTTAATGTACCCACAAAAAAATGACAGCTAATGAAACACAAAGACCGGTTCACTGGAAAACATCCTAAAGAAAAATACATGTTTGTAGGTTTGAAAATTAGGAGAGAAATGGAAAACTTTCAGTGATTTAACATATGAACTGAATTCTGAAATGTGCTGATCCTTCTCAATTTTCAATTAATTCAGTATCATGTGAAGATGGTCAACATCTTTCATGAACTTTCTTAGGACATTTAACGGGCTTAACCAACAGAAGAAAAGAGTAACAAAAATTACTTGAAAAGATCCAATATACACTATACCCAACACCGGATCACAGAAAAGCCAATTCATTACAGAGAGTTCAGTACAAATACACACTGCGGTCCATGGAGCTTTCAAGCCATGAACCATTACAGGATCAAAGCACAACCTCAATCAAATACTGTGTTAGAAGGATGAGACGCGCTTTTGTTTTAACAGGAGTTTCAGTTACAGGACTGTAGGACTATAGCTGTAATAAACAAATGTTAGTCTCATTCCTCTAACATTGAAAGTTTTCTAATTATTGTGTTTATTTGTACCTTGAAGATTTCACTGTGTACAAGCAACCGGGAATCAGCTGTGCCTCCTCTGCATTAATTAATATTCAGGAAATACCACAAACAAGTTCTCATATCATAACCATAGACAACTTTAGCTTAAATGTTTTATTCATCACCCTGGGCCAACACTTCCGTTTGTCTGTAGGAAAATACCAGTCACAGTCTGTCATACAGACTGTAAGTAAGAATAGTTCCCTAAATAATGAAATTCCTTCCATCTGCCAGCAAAGCAATGGGATAAATTCTTCCCAGATAAGAAAGCAGAGTTGTCATTAGTCTTATTACTGAACCTCATGGTTACAGTCTCCTCCCTCGCTACTACTACTACTACATTTCACTTACAGAGCTGACTTGCTATCAAAATTATTGGGGAAAAAACAAGTAGATATAGGTGAGCAGTTTAAGGCCTTAAAAATGAGCAAGATCCAGTTCAGCTCCTCTATTCAGCATGATGCAGACAGAGCAGCCCAGAAGGAATGTGTGGTCTGGGACGCAAAAAAGACTCAACGGCATGTTGCAACCTTCCAGCTCTGTGCTGTTCTCCAGGGACTAGCAAGGCCTTTTTGCAACTTAGGCACTCCTTACTGTTTTCAGAAATATCACAGCAGCATCCCCAAGCTACCCTGCTAACTGCGGGCTGCCAGATGCAAGCCGGAAAGCTGCTCCAGAGACACTGCCTGACTCTCAACCCCATCTCCAGCAAATTGCTACTTGGGGATCCCCTTCTAAATTGCCCTATGAGGCATTTGACATATTCTGACAGACACGTTCAGGGCTCTTGTTTTGCTACCTGTAGGCTTCCATTCAGCATATACAGGTACAGAGGATCTCACCCTTCCTCTCTCTGTCTTTTTTTTTTTTAATTATATTCCAGAATAGAATGGTCAAAAAGTTTACGTACATTTACGTGTACCAGACCAGCTGGCAACCTCTATCACTGACACTACAATGCCAGTGGTGGAGGCCAGATCAGGGACTGAAGTATTCCTTGTCTGCTTGGAAAGTAGTAGAGGGAAGCCTGCACTATTACATATATTTAGTGCATAGCACAGCTAATCAAAACATTTTATTAGGCTTGACAATCTGATCACCATCTTTCACGCACCCCAGAGTAATATCAATTACTTTAACAGAAAAGAGCAGGAAAGTGCCTAATGTAAAATCACGTGCTTAGCTTTCAACCAAATACATAATGCTTTGATGAACATGGCTACTTTGATGCCCAAGTCACAAGCAATACAAAAATAAACAGAAAAATCAATAGCTTTCCTGTGTGAGGAAGCAAGAGAAAAGCATCCTATTTATGATAGCTATCTGGTGTTTTCTAGAATAAGCAGAAAAACTGTATTGTACAAACACTCTTAACCTCAATAATAGCCTCTTTATTGCAAGTGCTCTAACTTCCACTGAGAAGCAAGACAAAGCCCTTACTAAGGTAACTATCTGTGTCCTTTTTGATCTCAAACGGCACTCTGTTCATTTCCCTGCCAGGATATAGTGTTAGCAGTGTGCTAGTTACTTTCAATTATTAGCAGAGCTGTACTGAGAATTCTTGTAAACTCTTGACACTAATCACAAATCACTTTTTTACCTGCAAGTACAAATCTTTTTCTGACACTGCTACAAATGTTGCCTCGTGAGAGTTGGCAATGGGACTTAAATGAAGAATCAAGCCTGTTCTCCCACACAGCCACTCTGCTCTATCAGAATACAGGAAATTACAAATAGGTTAATAGTTTAGTGTGACTCAAAATTGTTTCAAGATCTCATGTGAGTATAAGAAAAATTGTTTTAAAATTGTTTTATACTTGAAAAGACAAACAATGCAAAGATTATCCCCAAAGACTGCCTAGAGGACAACTGATTCCTGAACTTTCCAGCCAGTGGTACACCTTACCTAAAATGCCTCAACCAAAAAAATATTTTTGGGGTAGCTAGGCTACCTCAAAACTCATTTCCTACAAGAGACAAAGGCTTGGAACAACGTGAGCTACACTTCCTAAAAGAATGACAAGCAGAGGCACGAGGCACGCGCAGCACCCAGCACCCAGGGAAGAGCTGTCTCGTGTTCAGATATGGACACCCGAAACCACTGCAGCAGAGACGAAGTCAGTGCTTTTCAAGAGTGATACAGAAACAGGCGGCAGCATGGAAACTCGCACATTCCATAAAGATGTGAAATAGAGCTGTGGCTTTCTGACTGATTTTTTCATGAGGAAAAAAAGGGCATGGGTTTCGTAATCTTCCCTTGTGCCAGAATATGGAAGGATCATCTCTCAAGACTCTCCTCTCCTCCTGGATGACCAGGCATCTCAAGACTCCATTGTATATCCTTACTTGTCCAGGGCATTCATAATGTATTCAGAATATTTAGGTTAAATGAAAAGTGAGTATTTCCAAACTCATCTGCCCCTTTCTCATATGTATTTTTTCTCTGGGAAAATCTAAAAAGAAGCCCAGTCGCAGATGAATAAAGACTAATTTTCCCTAATACAATATGGTAACAGAGAAATGGCTGAAATACCTCACAAAGCCAAACTGGTGGTAGTAGTGGTGTTCTGCAGCTTGTGTTTAAGCAATATAAAGTAGAAATATAAAGTTGAATTTCATCTTTAGATTTGCAATTCATTACAGAGTTTATTACGAAACACGATCCTTACTCACGGGTCAGACATTACTTGTCATACATTCACTTCCTGCTAAAGCTATTAAATAGCTGAGAAAACCTCAGAGTTCACACTCCGCCAGCTAGAGAAATCCTTGGGCTGATTACAGCCCAGATATACTGAGAAAATGGTGGGAATATGGCTTCTAACATATTTTTGCTAGCTCTGACTCATAATTAATTCTAGTGTATTTACTTTCCACTAACATATTTTAATGCAAGGATTAAAGAGTTTTCCCACAAATGTTCACAGAAGGAAAGCAGATCCTTGGTGTATCTAACATCAAACAACAGCAAGCATCTAACAATCCATGCAAAAACTGTACTTTTTACCAATGACCTGAAACTCTTATCAGAAATGGGCAGTCACCACCTTGCACATTCCAGCAAGAAAAAAAAGAGTATAATACGGTAACTCTTCCTATGACAATTCACAAAGTACAATTACAAAACCTTAGACAATCTCACAAATAAGAAATGATGTAGTGGAACAAAATTGTACAAACCCTTCTTCAGCTTTTATTCAAAGCACAAAGAGGACTTTTGAAAATAAAAGCTTGTGTGTTTCTTCGTCACATCAATCTCTTTACTTATACACTAAATCCTCCTACAAGTTATCACTTTTTATTAAATATACTACTTGGTTTTGTAGAGAAGACATGGGGTATTTTTGAAGCAGATAGGAAAAAGTGAAAATTGTAAAATCTTACCTCAAGGTCCAAACATAATTAATATTTCACCTTTTGTTCCTATTACTCTGGTGACGAACATGTAGGAAATAGGGTACTCTCCATCTCAGATGAGAACTTCTTAAGCAACAAACTTGAAAATTTACAAACATTAAAAAAAAAAAAGTTTTAGAAGAACTTTTCTTAAGTGCATATTACCCTTAAAAGGAAACGTCTTTCAAGTCCATCTGTTCCCCAAATCTGTCATCTTTGCTTGTCATCTACCACTCATGACATTTCAGAGAGACCTACATATTAGTGAATAGAGGATCTTGGGGATCTTGTCTGGTAAATTAGAGCATTTAAAATATTTTTTTGCAAACTGTTGAAAGCTTTATTGCTTGAAGGCACACATATAAAGCAGACAAGCTTTAGAGTAAGCTCTAAAGATCTCCAGAAATTGTCTGCGAAAATGTTGCAAGAAGCTCATACATTTCCCACAGAGTGGGAAGCCACATGAAAAACTCACTTCTAAACATATATAGCCAAACTATATCTATCAGATCTTGCTACTTTTCTAAAAAACAAGAAACCCTTCAAAATAATTTTCATCTTGAAAGAAATATTTATGAGGCATTTTGAACAGAGTATTAAGATTTTAGAAAAACATCCTTGTCTACCTACCTAGTCACTGGCATCTTCAAAACTAAAATATGATATGCATTGTGTTAAAAACCTCATCCAATTTGTATTTACATAAATATATGGCTCTTAAAAAAAAAGACAGCAGTGTACACACACATACATGCACTGACTAGGAAAAATCTCAAAGAAAACACTACGCATTTTTCTTACGAATTGTGAAAGATATTTATATATGAAGAAACACCATGGCCTGAAATAAAATTCTATCATTAGTTTTCATTACTTGTTGCCAAGACATTCATCTTCAGAAATATAAGACACTTCTTTATTATAAGACACTGTTTTACTCAAGTCCATGTTTGTAGCCAATCTAAAGATTTTTTTGTTTTTGAATTTGGAATCATTTACTTAGGACTATACATACTTATGCTGCAAACACACACGGCCCTGTGACTAGAAGAACATACCAGCCAACGGCCTCATCTTGCAAGCTGCCTGTGCACACAATGCTAACAGTGAACCCACTGAGAAGAGCAGACAAACAGTTCCAAAACTTCATTGTCTGAAAACAGGCAGGCAGCAAATAATCTTCATGATAAGGTTTCCTCCCATTGGTTGGCATAGGTGGTATTTAGGTGTATGCTCCCTGGGATGTTACTCCCATTCTCATAAACTAAGACACAGCCCCTATGCCACAGAGTTCAGCAAGTGATTGTTGCTGTCGTTTAGATTTCAGAAAGGCATAGTGTACAAAGTACTGTACAAAGAGTCAGGGTATGGTCTTTTTGTTCTAAGCTGCAATCTTCCCCAAAAATGGGACTTTGAGGGTCCCTAAACAGTCTTAGCTTATTTAAGTGTTATTAAACTTGAGTCTTATTAGCAAATCAACCAGACTTCCAGTCAAATCTGGTGCTCATTTGATTCTAGGTTCATACTCACAGTCCCACTTTAGACTACAGAATTTATTTTCCCCATCTTCTCTCTAAATCCAAACTGCTTCCACGCCTCGTAAAGCTTGCTTCTTCCTTTTTCAACCACTCTAGCATGAACTCTTTGCACATAATCAATACTGCTTAGCAGACATCACAAACCAAATTATTTTTTGCCATGGTTAAGTACAGCATCTGTACATGATGCATACAGGATTGGGCCATGCTTCAGCAAGGCTCTGAGGTCCCCACAGCAACACCAGGATGAAACAGCTCAAATCCTCACGCACAGGAGCTGCTGAAGAACAAATTTGATAAGACAGGGCATTCAGTCTTGTATTTTATAGCTACTTTAATGCTCTTCCTCATAAAAAAATGCAACTCTCTACTTACAAAATGATCTTATTTATCAAAGATTCTCTGAAGAATTTATATTGAAAAGAGAGGTTTAAAACTTCAGTATTAAGGGACTGATGGTATTATTTGACAGAGCTTTATATTATACAGTCAACAAATCCAGAGTATTTCTGAAGGAATGACTAAGTTGATACATAATTGCAGTTAAGAAGAAAATTATGGTTCAGCAGTTGTTAGTTTGCTTCTGGTTGTTGTTCAGAGATTTTTTTGTGATCCTTTTCTCTCTCTTGGTGTGTTTAAATGCAGTCCTAAAAATTTAACAACACAACCCCATAATCTAGTAGTTGTCTGAGTAATAAGACAGCGATGGCATGCTTTTGATAGGAACGTGATGTGTAACCTCATATGTCTGCAGCAGCGATGCTGCAGGATTAGTTAGATGTTAAGATAAACTTTTTTATACAGGTAATTTCATGAACTTGTAGCTAGGTACAATTTTGCTTAATGGTTCTTGGAAAGAATCATCCAGAAGATATCAAGGTCATACAAACACAAGTGTATATGTCAAATTCTCCCGCACAAAGCGTCAGCCACAAGGATATGACCAACACTTTCTTCTTAACTTTTAGATAGCAGCTCCAAGGATTGCATGAGGCTAATTAAAAGCTAAAACTCTGGAATATACAACCATACCAACTACACTACATACTGATGCATATAGTTCTGCAAACAAGTAGCTTTGTGCTTTGGAGCAGAATTTGTTTAACAAAGTAGAATCACTTTTCACAGAATCACAGAATGGTTGAGGTTGGAAGGCACCTCTAGGGATCATCTAGTCCAACCCCCTGCTCAAGCAGGAACACCTAGAGCATGTTAAAACTTTTAGCATTAGCATTCACATTCTATCATAACACAGAGAGAAGCCAAGTCACAGGAGGCCACAGTAGTGGAGATAAAATTTAAGGATAGTCTTGCCCTGACCTCAAGTGGCCGGACTAGGAAGTACAGCTAAGAAAATTTGCTCAGAAATTTGATATGCAAATAAGAGAGAATTCTTTCCAGGAAAAGCCTGGAATAAAAATATATTAATATTTCAACGTGAATGAATATCTGAGTGCACCACTTTTACCAACTTACCAAAGTACACATTACTCAAACTATAGAACACACATTAGACTCAAGATGTCCTTCATTAGGTACCAACAAGTTTTTCACTTCTGAGAGATTTTTATGGTTTAATATGCTCTGATGTAGAAAAAGAAGACCAAAAAAAAAAAACTTTTAGAAATACTCACAGACAGCTAAATGTGATACCCACTGAAACCAGCATTAGTCTCAAAGGCAAATAGCATTGGGAACATTTGAAAAATACCTCAGTAAAATACTCATAAAGATTCTTACTGCAATACTCTACCACTGAATTATAAATCAAGTCAGTAAGCATTACTTATTTATTCTCTTACCTCTCAGGCACAATTTCCTGTCTTCCTTTTATCTGCTTTATCTTCTCATTTTGCCAGAATATTACATTTTAAATCACGTGCAGCTCATGTAATAAGTTTTAGCAACTGAAGATAAATCCCTAACGAAATTTCCTTATGAAGGGCTGACTAAAAGTCATTTCACTTTTTGTTTTAAAAATCCATTCGAGTGTATGTCAAAATGGGAACTCCATAAAAGTTCAAAGACAGATGACATGAAGTTAGAAAAATTCAGTGCTATCCAGAAAGAATTTGTTTTATTTGGGGCAGAAAAACAACAACAATAGAAAAATAACAATTGGAATGGCTGGCTACAAGTGTCTAGAGCAGCCAAGGATTCCAAGTTATTCACCGATTCCTGGCAACAACTCGGTTTCTTCAGGGCAGTGAAAGATGGTTTTAAACACCTGTATCCACTGCATATTATAAGTTTTCAATTTCTTACCCACAGGTAAACCACATGGTCTCTTGAGTAGGAAGATTAAAGACAGAAGAACACAGAAGAACAGAGAAACAAAGATTTATCCTGTTTTGATTATGTCACAACTCCAACCAGCAAGAACAGCTTCATAAATCCTTGAAGTATGATTTACATTACAGACAAGTATATTCATAGCCTGTGTTGTATACCTTTGTTTCCACTTTTTCTCAACACAAACAAGAACAGAGGCCACCTTTTCTAAATCTTGTAGATATAAAAGGAGAAATAAAATTCAATATAAAATTTGGTTTTGGACTTGTATATCCCAGTACTAACATGAAACAGCTTTGTTGATGTGGCCGTAGGCACTTTAAGGCAGCTTCCTGTTCACACAGTATAAAGTTAATCATCTGCTTTGTGTCCTTTACCGCTTCAACTACGAATAGGTACTGGCATTTTTATTATACAAATATTGTGAAGTAAACCAACATAAGATGCAATCCTCTTACCCATACACAGCCATTTACCTACACTTTACAGTTTTGGTGGTTCATAATATTAAAACTCATGCAGCTACCTAGGCTATAAAAACAAAGGCTGAAAAAGAGGAGAATGCCACAAACAGAACATCAAGGGAAAAGGGAGATAGACGGGAGGGAGGGAGAGGAAGAGGGAGGGAGGGAGGGAGGGAAGAAATCACACAAGAAATCTCAACAAAAGATTTTCTTTCAATATCTGCTTCTCCCTTTATTGAGAAATTTTGACTAAGCCTCGTAACAGAATTGTTATTTGGGTTCTCTTCTATATGGACAATCTGGCATGCGGCACAGGCCTGGTCTCTGGCTAGCCAAGCTGCAGTCAGTGAGCATTGCTGTGCAACAATAAAAAAAAAATCCACACACTATCACACAAAAGGCAAGTGAAAACTTATATACACACCATCATTCTGCTTTTTTAAGCCATACATTTAAAAACAAGCAAGCATTGTAAATATGCACTAGGTCAATCAGCTCTGAAAAAATCTTTCAGAAAACAATCTTTCAGAAGTTTAGGTGGGTTAGCAACAGTATTGTTTGGGTTTTAGTCATCATCACTAACTATTTATTTGAGCTGAGCAACATTACAGGTTTCGGCATAGTTTCACCTACCAAACTTATCTGCTCATCTCCAGCTAACAATGTTCAAAATTGAACTATAAATTGAATTCATACCGGGGGACTTACAGTGGCCAAATGATTCATCACCCCAGGGCATTCTCGGTCCACTATCTCCTCAGGAAGGCACATGAAATTTCAGACCTGTCTTTCTAAATTTAGCAATGTTTATAATGCAAATCAGAGCTACTGCAAAAAAACCCCTAGCATGACTAGTAATTTTTAAAACCTCTTTTCCCTGTTCAAGAGTGGGGAATAGAAGAAATGAAGGATGGACAGGGTTTATGAATATAGTTAAATAAACTGGACATAAGGATTTTATCTGCAGAAAGAGACAAAAATATGTTATTGCATCACAAACACACACAAATAGACTTTTGGTTTGCTTGCTTTTTTAAACATTCATCTAGTGAGCACATTTCCATGATTTTTCACCTGGATTTTTCCACATCTACTTCATTTTCTGCCTCCTCTCACAGGATTTTTCATTTGGATATTCATTATCCACAGATCTCACACCATTTATGTCATGTAAGCCAAGAAAAAAAAGTCATCCACTTCTCAAGACAGAAGATTTAGTCTCTGTTCATAGTAGCCTTGTTACATTTCTTTCGCTTTGATAACTGAAGAAAGTGTGTTCTACATGCTGATTAATACTTTTCAACAAGTGATTACTGTCTAATTAATTGTGGCTAACAATGAACAAATTAATTCAATACAGCATTTCTCCTGCTCCAAAAAAAAGAAAAAAAAAAAAAAAAAAAAAAAAAAAGACATTGAAAAAGACGTTGTTATATAAATCATATATACAAGCATAGAAGGTTTTCTAAACCTTCATACTCAGATCAACTACTACCAGGTTCTCTTTCCCATGATTTTATTTCAGCTCTGCAGTTCTATTTAAAATACGAACTCTTTAATATGGTGCTTTCTTCATCTTTGCATTACCTCATTTTGAAGCTTGTCTGAAGTTGCTGATTCAACAGCAACTATGGTTGATAGAACCACAGAATAACTAAGGTTAGAAGGGACCTTTGGAGGTTGTCTAGTGCATTTCCCTGTTCCGACAAGAGCCAGCTTTCAAGTTAGATCCAAACTGCTCAGGCCTTGTCTAGTCAAGCTGCCAGTATGCCTAAGTAGGAAGATGCCACAGCCTTCCTGGTATCTGTTCAGAACTTCTCCTGCTGTAACTTCCTCCCTTCCCCATTCAACTCCAGGAAGAGTCCGTGAGTCCTATATCCACGCTTTTGGCAGCACAAATCTCGGCAAGACTTCCCCTTGTCAATCCCCTTCAGATTGAACAAGCCCAGCTCTCTCCAGTTCTCCTTGTATGCCACACGCACCAGCATCCCTCTTAGAGGCCCCGCACTGGGCTGGTCCCAGTACCTCCACATCGTCCCTGTGCTGGGGAGCTCAGCACTCCTGCTGCCATCTCACAGGTGCTGAGGAGAGGGGATTAATGATGCCCAAAATCCACTGACCATATTACTGCTCATGCTGGGTGCACTTGGCCCTCCCTGCTGCAAGGGCACATACTGACAGCCTTTGTTCAATGCACTATCCCCCAGCCAGATCCTCTAATCAATACCAAATTCCTAACCCCACATCTCAAACCCTGTGTTTACAGCAACCAGCACATCATATCCCATGTGTTTTACTATGGGACACAGAAGTTGACTCTAAATTTTGGGAACATAGTTCCACCCCCTTGTTCTTCTCAGCTTTCCATGCAAAACAGCCGCATCAGCCCATTACTGATGCTGGTGTTGATGATCTCCTCTGGGACCAAGTCTATAGTGTTTTCCCCTGTTCCCTAAGCTAAGCTCCACTGACTGTTACAGATATAAATAAGTGCCCTAACCCCTGGGCCAATGTCATGATGCATCTTGCTTGGCAATGAAGGTGAAATTCACTCTGATTGAGAGGAAGTAACAGAGGAAGCCTCCAGGCTTGCTCATGACTTAGTAATCTAACTGCAGTCTCCAGGAAAAGTGAGATGCAGGCCAGAGAAGCACTTCAGTAAACCCTGAACTGGACCATGTCTCCCATTAATTTCACATCTTTTGATTACAAACATGAATGTTTCTGTGCCATAGCTGGCAAAGCAAATGCATGGTGCTTGTTCTACTGTGAAACAAAGTTGAAGCAGTTTTGTGGACGCTGCTGAGCTGTTAAATGATAATGGTAATGAAAAAAACATATATATAATATTAGTAAACCAAATAAGTTTTTTCTAAGTACAAAAAAAGGAGACGATAAGCTGATGAATTCCATCAAGCAGAAAAGCAAGTATTCTCACTAAATTGAGATCTAGAAGCAATTTATGGGGTAAAGTTTTTGGATTAAGAATTAAGTTAAATTCTTCTGCAAAAATTGTTGTAAAGAAAAAAAAAAAAAAAAAAAAAAAAAAAAAAAAAAAAAAAAAAAAAAAAAAAAAAAAAAAAAAAAAAAAAAAAAAAAAAAAAGGAAGAAAAGAGAACTATCAATAAGAATATTCACATGAGGTGTTCCAAACAGGAGATTGCAGGAAGAAAGGCCTCCACAGGCAGCATGACGTTAGGTTTGCCAACATAGCTTATTGGAGCCTCCATCCTTTTTAAGAGTACAAGAGTTTAAGAGTTAAAGCACAGATGAGCTCTGATGTAAAATAAGGTGCCTAGAACCATTCCTTAACTTGCACTGGGACAGAATTCCTGCACCCAACACAGGGCTGAATTACAAAGAGCTCCTGTTCTCTGCTGTAACTTCATAATCAGACTTAAACACGAGCCCAGAGAGTTACTACCAGCAGAAAGCACAGTGTGGCTTCTCACATCTAGTTTCCCCCTTTCAATCAACCTCCACTATTGATGTAATATTTTAGGAAGTTTGTAAAGAATTCAGTACCTTCTTCATAGGAAAAAAGAAAAAAAAACCTTAAAAAACTTCAGACTGACAAGGTTTGGCAGAAACACAGCTAGCGCTATGGCAAAATAAAAACAGCTCATTGCTTTGCAGTGTAGTTATTCTCACCTTTGACCCTCCCTTGCTTCTGATATTTCAGTTAAAAAAAAAGGACTGACTGGTACATGAGTTTCAAGCAAACATTACAGTTCAGCCCTAATCCTTCCTGACACAGGTGTCAGATACAGCCTCATTTCTCATCCCGTTACCCCTCATATTCTCAGCTACACAGGAACATCCCTTGTAAGGCTGTTTTAATCACGTGTAGGAAGACCTGGTTAAGCAAGATCACATCAGCTCATAACTTCTTCATAGCTGTCACTGGTTTCCAAAAGAGCAGGCAACAGGGTACCTAGGACTTTTTTCTTCCCCCTCTGCATGAAGGATTTCCAGATTTTTCACTTTTACTACCAACTGAGAAATGGGAGTCTTTTTTTTTTTTTCTTTTTTCTGGAACCTTTAGAGACCTCTTTAAAAAGACCTCTTTTATTCTTCAGAAAACTTGTCCTTTCCCTTTCAGAATGACTAGATCCCCTCATGTATCCTATCTAGTAAAATTTCACTAGTATCACTGTTTCACCCCATGTTTCCTACATAGGAAAAGTCTTGCTTGCTGTCTTTCTTTAAATCACCAACACCTTTACTTCTACAATTAGAGAAGCCTTTAGGCTTGCATCCAAGTCCTCTCCTCCTGGCAGTGTTATAGATAGCCCAAGGTACAGCACATTGCAGATGAAAAGAGGATATGGACTTTAACTCCACAAGGCACAGGGGCATATACTAGGCCCTCTAATTTGGTCCCTAAAAACATGACAAGACAAAGACAAAACAAGAGCAACAGCTCCAGCCTAGGACTTACTTCTTCCCCAGTTTCTTTGAGGCTAGCTATGAACCATCTGAAATATAGTAATATTATAAATTTTGCAAAAGAAAAATCATAGCTGAAAATAACAATAAAACAAGATTACAATTCTGACAAGTTTATTACAGACATTCTCTGTCTGTTAAAAGATTAAGGAAATTGCCACTGCTGTTTCTTCCTGATAAAAAGAGAAGAAATGGACAGTATAAAAAGGAATGTCTATTTAAATCCACAGCAAATACAGCCATAATCAGATTAACATAGCACTCCTGAAATTCAATATGCTTCACAAGTTCCAACGTACAAGAAAATAATAACAATTAAAAAAAAAAAAAACCACAGCACAACAGAAAATGTAAGATAACTCAAGCCAATCCAAATCTGGAGCAGTTCCTGACGCGGAGGTTTAAAGAACTGTGTTTGTGTGTGGTCAGCTTGGCTCTCAAGCAAGTCTGGACAGCTTAGGACCTAAAAGAACATACCTCAAAGCTCAGAGGAGTTTGCTAAAACTCATTCAGCAACTGATATTTTAAACACAGGCATAAAGGTCACGCATCTAGTCTAGCTCTATCTCTTGGCCATGCATCAGATGACTCTTAGGGGCTCTGAGCACTTCTAAGCCCAGAACTTGCACAGACT
This sequence comes from Nothocercus julius, assembly GCA_013398735.1. Classification (NCBI taxonomy): domain Eukaryota; kingdom Metazoa; phylum Chordata; class Aves; order Tinamiformes; family Tinamidae; genus Nothocercus; species Nothocercus julius. The sequence continues at coordinate 603,179 of VZSV01000279.1, forward strand.
CTGGCTTGGAAGTGAGGCGCTTCCTCTCACTGCTCTGCTAGTGTAACACTCAAACCTGGATAAAAATCATAAACCTGACCTGGCCCTTCACGCCCTAGATTAGCTTACTGTTCTGGGGTGTTCTATGAGCTGGTCAGGTCTTTTAAAGTGGCTCAGCTTCATTCCCTTCACTTTGCAGATGCAGTTGTTTCAAACTGCAATTTCTGTGCAGCAGGAAGTTGTTGCTCCTATCTTTTTCACTATGCCTGTGGATGTTACCTTGACCATGACTATTACAACAATGAATAGCACAGACCAATACGGACTTGTTGGTAAAGTTAATCCGAGGATCTAACACCCATGCTACATATATTTCAGCATCTTGCTTTGGGTTCTTCTGAACAGCTCTGGTCTGGACTCATGCACCAAATGCCTATCTATGGCCAGAGTACATTACATCTGCCCTGACATACACCTTCCTGTTCATGCAAAATAAATCCAATACGCAGTTCTAAACCTCTCCAAAAATACAAATGAAAATGCAACCTGAAGGTTCACTTTGAAAAAATACTCCTGGACCCAAACTGAAATGCTACTATAGGCACATCCCTTAATTATGCCATTTTTTGAGCCTTAGAAAGGAAGGTGAAAAAAAAAAATCCACAAAAATAAATACCTTATTCATGTGAGCAACAAGCTTTCTGTAGTAACACTTTTCTATACCAAGCTCCTTTTCCATGGATTACTCTTTAATAACCACTTATTGACTCGAGTGAGGAGCAAATAATAGTGATGCTATCTGCAAATAGAAGCAGAGGCTACATACACTTTTAAAACTTGTGGTAGTCATCCAGTTTCTCCAAATATATAATTCATACCCAGCTTCATCAAAATTCCTATTGCTTCCACCCCAAGAAAGCCTAGGTAGTACTAATAATACCTTCCAACCACCTCAGAGAATTTACACACACAGAATAAAGGTGTAACTATCTCACTCAGTAAACACACAGCCCCAATACACTTTCAGGGAGACACAGTATGTTAGTTTCCATCCACTTCAGGAAAACCAACACAATATTCTCCCCAGAAAGATTAAGTTAGAGCAAAGCCCTCACATTGCTTTCATGCTCTCATCAGCTAATTAATCTGATTACTTAAGGAACTTATCACAAGAGATGAAGACATCTTTCAGTGAGCGCGACAGACCCCTCAGCAATGAAGTGCTCAAGGGCAATACAGGATGACCCTTCTCTCCAATATCTCTCTCCTTTTTTACCTACATGTGTGTGCATATATATATATACTATATATACACATATACAAATATAGTAAATAGGGATAGAAGCTTGCAGTCTCTTTGTAATGTAATTCATGTATTTCTCTTCACAACAGCCACTAAAAAATCAGGAGACAGCAGCTGTACCACCAAAGCTGTTTATCTAGCTGACCTGCAAAAGAAACAAAAGACCTCAATTTAAGCAGAAAGGAACAGATGTGAGAGAGCTTATTAGCAACAAACAGTAGGTCTTTTCAAGAGCTGAAGAGCACTAATACCCCTCTGTTCTTCCATCTCCTGAAGGTGCAGTGGTCTCCTAGTCATAGATTAGCAAAAGAAAATCATCCCAGAATTGTATTTTTCCCACATTTGTGTTGACAATTGTTTGACACGTGTGTCAAATTTAGCGCTCCTCTCTAATAATTGAGCTTTAGTCTTTACTTTTTATGGTACTACTAAACACAGACCCAAAACTGAAACACAATTAAAGTGCTTAGCAAGCTCACGTCTTAGGTGTGAACCTGCACGGGTTTTACAGTTCCTCCCTCACTCAGAAACACCTGCAGCTTCCCTGAAACAAGCATCTCTGCAAGTTAGAAGTGAAGGACCAAGGCCCACCTAGGGGGCTGTCCAGAGGGAGGCAGGCAGGTCCGCACCTTAAGGCTGCTCCTGCTAAAGAGAAAAGGAGCCCCCGGAAGAAGCGGCGGGTGATTGCCGTGGGTGACTCCCTGCTGCAGGGCACGGAGGCACCGATCTGTAGAGCTGACCCCTTATCCAGGCAGGTCTGCTGCTTGCCAGGGGCTCGAATAAGGGATGTCACAGAGAGGCTCCCAAGGCTTGTCCAGGTGCTTGTCCAGGACTATCACCTCGTGTCACTGTTTCATGTGGGCACTAATGATGCTATGGGGAAACTGGGAAACATCAAACAAGATTTCAGGGCCCTAGGGATGGCAGTCTGGGTGCCCAGGCTGTGTTCTCCGCTATTCTGCCAATGAGGGGAATGGATATGAGGAGGAAAAGGCAGATATTCCAGGTTAACAACTGGCTGCACTGCTGGGCTTGGCAACAGAGTTTCGGCTTCTATGACCATGGGACTCTATTTGAAGATCCCCAGCTAGTGGGGAATGGCGGGAGCCACCTCAGCAAGAGGGGCACGCGTCTCTGCCAACAGGCTGGCCAGCCTGGTGAGGAGGGCTACGCTGAGCAAGAAGGGGCAAGGGCAGTGTCACGCAGACAGGGCAGTCAGGACCTCGCAGCCACAGTCAGATGGCATCCAGCGGGAG
>VZSV01000279.1:608371-621797 GCA_013398735.1 Nothocercus julius
ACCTCAAGGGAGGCAGTGAGGAGGATGGGGCGGCCTCTTCTCAGTGGTGGCCGCTGATAGGACTAGAGGAAACGGCCACAAACTGAAGCACCAAAAGTTCCACAGGAACTTAAGGAAAAATTAAGGGTCACAGAGCCCTGGTACAGGGGGCCCAGAGAGGCTGTGGAGTCTCCTTCTCTGGAGATCTTCCAAACCCGCCAGGACACAAACCTGTGCTACATGCTGTAGGTGACCCTGCGTGTGCAGGGGGGTTCGTCTAGATTATCTCTAAAGGTCCCTTCCAAGCTTAATGATTCTATGAAGTGACAGAAGCTACAACTGTCGCTTTGCTTCCACCTACCTTGTTTCTTGTATCAGATAGGATCCAGCTGTTAGGTAATTAATCTCATTATCAGTCACACATTGATTCACAAATAGCTATGGTGGTATAAGGCACACAGATAAGGGGAGATATCAAAGGACTAAAACCAGTGAACACATCACATGCCCTTTCCCACATTTGGGTGTACAAAGCTAATCAGCTGCAGCCACCAGCACTGTCAACTCACGTTTTACCTCCTGCAGTCAAGGACTTGGGCTCACTAGTGTCTCAGACACAAAGCTTTCCTGCGGCCCCTTTGTGTCTGCTGGCTATCTCATTCTTAAGATAAATGTCCAGCAGCAGCTCAGGGCTGCTCTGCCTCGGAGGAGCTGGGTCCACTTCTACACAGGACATTCACAAGCGCAGCCCCAGGCTACCACCCTTGGAACCATCATCTTCCTCCTCCCTCCACTACACTCCCTTTAGATGTACTTGCTATTTTTCTAGTCCAAGTCATGTCTCCAAGTAAAAACTTCAGTGCAGTTCAGAACCTTAAGAATTTCACAGCAATTACGAGCTGAATGAATTCACATGCCTTTGCCAAACTTAAAGCTTTCAATCTGAATAGAAATCATAACTCTGTCCACCCTCCACACTGCCACAACTCTTTCTGTACCTCCAGTGTGGTGAAAAGGATGCTCAAAATATGACAGCTTCTCCTAGGCACTTGCAAAAAGCTTCCAAGTAAGGGCTTCTGTCAAGAGGAAGCACTAAAAGTTAGTCATCCAGGGCTTCTTAATTCAAGAAGAATGCAACAGTGAAGTGGGTGCATTGTCCACTGTAAACAAGACAATCAGAAGTGCTGAGAAACTACTATTGATTGACGGCAGAACAAAGTCTCCCCAACAAAGTCTGGACTTTACAAATGTATACTTACCACACTTCAACGTACTTGCTAAGATGAATTAATCGAGCATCTCAAGAGGCATCACAAAAAGTTTAATGTTTTTCATTTTAAATCCCCAGTTCTGCCAAAATCAGGATGCAGAAGTAAATACCACTGTGTTATCAAGCAGCACAGCTGCCCTTAAAGACCTACAGTCTTTTCTTATATCTTTCTAATGCAAAAAGAGAAGAAGGATTGAATAGCTGCTGAAAGAAGTGCTTGAACAGAAGTTGAACAGAACAGCTTCTAACATATTGCACCATGTTGCTATAGCTTCAGGCAAGCTCATAACTACACATACAGAGTTGGGTTTGGGTTTTTTTGTTTTATTTTTGGTGGTTGTTGTTTAAAAATGGCCACCTACATTGGTTCTGTGTATATTTGTATCATATTCAAAAACTTTTCTTTCTGAAGGAAACAAAGATTAGTCTCTAAACAGTTGGGTTTTCAGAATTTAAATGACCGGGCAAATCAGTACCTATGAGAATTGCTGTTAGCAAATTAAAACATTCTACACAAAATGGTATCCCCCTGAGCATAAGTTGCAGAACGTTTCCATCAGTAAGACACACAAGACAGATGATTCTGATATGCTATATCTTTATTTTTCAACTGCTATTCAGAAATTTTATTATCTTTCAGACACACATCAAAAAAAACGTACATTAACAGTGGCTAGGTTGATGAGCAGCGTAATAAATCTATTTGGTGGTGGTTTGTATACATGCAGTAATTCTTGTGGTGAAAAAAAACTTAGCCAGGAGGCCAGCCCAACTGACGACCACCCAGAACATGCAGATGTACATGATAGACAGACTGCCCACCCTCAGGCCCTTCATTCACAACCATCCGGAATCCATTGGTCAGGCCCAGGTTAGCAGCACACTTCTTGCCAACAATCATTAAATGCCCAAGAAGCTGGAGGAGAGAAGAAAAAAGAAAAAAAAAGGGGGGGGGGAGGGAAGGAACCACACACACACAGGGGAGAAGAAGGGAAGAGAAGGAATGAGAGCAGAGAACATTCAGAGAAGCCAGTTAGCTAATTCCTTGCAATTCAACCACTGCTCTCCAAATTGCTGTCTGTCTGCAACCAACACTTTCCACGTAAAGCTACAAAGACTGATTATGCATAAGACAGAAAAAAAAAAAAAGAGTATGTAATTCTTTCAAGCTAGGCAGTAATGGGCTACAAAGAATCACAGAAGCTAAATTTGTCTCAGGATTAAATCCGCCATTATTTCTTCACACAATGCAAGAAATTCTGGTGGAAAAGAAACTTTATGCTGTCTTGCGTGGGTTTACAACATCTTTGAACTTTGTTTTTATAGTACGAATTAAATATTCAGCAACTCAAACAATTTGGCCCTTCACCTCTGCCCTGCCAAAAACCCCAAGCCCTATTCTCCATATTAGAATCAGTATCATTTATTGTAAGCCAAGAAAGAGGTATCAGGCTGTATATCACATTTGCACTATTTTTTGCACTAAAAATATATACTCAGATGTGCATTATTATATGTAATTATTTTGTCTGAAAAAATCCATTGCTTTATGAGCTACAGGCAAAGGATTATGCTGTCAGAAAAGCTGAACTAGCTTACTTTGCCTCTTTGTAGTGTCAAAGAAGAAAAGAGGGGATGGGGAAAGGGTCTAGTAGATTTTGAATTAATTACAGGCACACATTTGCATACAGAAAGCTTTCACAGTACTTACAGATTCATCAGAATCTTCTGCTTCAGATAACCTGACAATTGGCTTCTTAGGAACCACTAGGAAATGTGTTGGAGCTTGGGGTGAAATATCATGAAACGCAAGGCACTGAGAAAAAAAAATAGTAAATAGTTAAAATATAAATTATCTTTCTCAGAAAGCAAGCTAATCAAAACCGCACAGCCCAATACACATATGCGGAAGTATAATCAGCCCAAAAGCAAGCAAAGATGTTGATTTTTCTTCACATTACTAAAGTTCTCCACTTCCAATACACAAACACCCAATTATAAAAACTGCTAGTGTAAACAAAGAATGTTGATTTTTTGGAGAGTATTACTTAAAAGTAATAGCATTTTCAATGAGGAAAAAACAGCTGCACTATTTACCATTTTCTTATATGTGTAAGAACTAATAGACCTGACTATTAACACATGAGGGTAACACACCAGCTAATCACACATCTCCAAACTGAGAAAAGGGTGCCACTGAAACAGGAAGTAGCTAATTGTCAACTAATTTTAATGGTCCTAGTGACTTTGTTAAGTCACTAGCAATCAGAAACCGCATGCAGCAGTCCACCAAGTCAGATTAAATTGATCTTGAAACAAACATTTACCTGCAGAAGCAGGATTTCACAAGCCATGTGATGAGGCCAAGAAGTTATGTGAGCGTTTTAGATTAGGGATTTCCAGTATGGGAAGAAGTAGAAGACAAAGCAAAGACAGAGGGAAACGGAGCTGTGCTGTTTATGCAAGTGGCAAGGCATAAAATCAAAGTTGCTGCTGCAACAGCCACAACCTCGAGATGCCCATGTAGTACCAAGCATAGACTCTGCTACTGCTAACCACCGGGAACCCCCTGCCTCCTCATAGGACTTAACATCAAAACTTTTTGCAAGTTATGGTCAAGTTATGCCCCAAAGTAAGAGCACATAATTTAGAATCCTCAGAATATCCATTCCCAAATTCCTTGTTTTCTATGGTCCACAAAGGCAGGAGACAAATGACTAATCTAAGCCAAAGAACTTAAAAATGTAGATGAGTGGCAAACCAATTCCTATGGGACAAAGAACAGAAATTCTGAACAAAAACATAACCAGAGGAAGCCTGTGAATGCACAATAAGAATCTTCATTTCAGGGTGTTTGGACCGCTTTTATTTCAGATGCAACAGCACTGATAAGGCTTAAGTTCACAAAGACTTTGTTCTTTTTGCATGTCCTTTGCACTGCATACCAATTAATGATTAATTAATCTTTATTACATTTCTCCACATAACATTTCCTCTCAAAAGTACACAGAACCTCAGTGCAGTAGACATGGTGATTTAAATTCAGTCACTACAATCAACTAAATTATAAGTAGTTCTATGCTTCTGCATATTTTAAGTTAAAATCAATCCAGGTACTGCAGGCAATTAGTCTTCCAGAAAACATTCTGGTTTCATGGCAGTCAGAGTAGACTATCTACTCCCAAATCACTCATCCTATCAAAATGGGTAGCCTATTTCTCAATCAAGCACACTGTTGAGATTCCACTGCTGCAATCAGGACAGCGGCGGGGAAGGGCAACTAATGTAAATTTCACCTCGATGAAAGAAAGAAGGCACCATGTTTTGTAACGACACAAAGAAGGCAAAGAAGACTTTTTTTGGGGGGAGACAGTGCACACTTCCAACATTCTGACAAGCAGATAGCAGCTACAATACTACTGTGATGCATTAAAAGAAAAGGGTGCTGTTCCAAGTGATGCATTGTCATTGAGAGCACAGGAGATCAGGGAAACAGCACCTTTCAATAAGGGCACATATACACTTTTATATAGTACAGATAAAGATTACTTTCAAAATGCTCAGTACTGAAAAAAAAAAAAAAAAAAAAAAGCTCTAGATGCTAACTTAGAGGTAACATCTTATAGATGACGCTTTTTTCTTCTTTTTTTTTTCCAGAATCAAACTGGATTATCTGCTTCCTTGCACACTGCAGTGCATGAGCATCAGCAGATTTTTCAAGCATGCTTTTTACACAGTCCCGCTTCTCTGCAGGCTCCGGATCAGAGGCGTTTGTGTAGCCCTGGGTGGGGGATGAGTCATCTCCAGCACTAACGAAGTAGCTCTTTAACAACCCAGCCCGGAGGCTCAAGCCTCAACTACAGAATGGGGGGCTTAGGGGCGCCACACAGGAGCCGCAGAGGCGGCGACCGCTCCACTGGAGCTCCCCAGGACTCGCGGCCCGGCGCGAGGGCGGCCCCAGGCCGCAGTACCACCTCCCCCGCACCCGGCGACATTTTGGGGAGGCGCGGGAAGTGGGCCCCGGCACCGCCGCGCCCGCGCGCACCTGCTCGTCCTCATAGATGATGTTGGCAGGGATTTCCTTGCGGATGATCTTGCCGAAGATGGTGTCGCCGCCGGGGCGGGCAGCCTGCGCCTTGCTGATCTCGTCAGCCATGGCGGCCACCGCGCCGCCGCCGCCGCCGTCAGCGCTACCCGTCCTCGCGCCCCGCCCCGCGCTCATTGGACGGCAGGAGCTGCTGCGCGCCCTCATTGGCCAGCCCGACTGCCCATAGCGCTGGCCCCGCCCAGGCGGCGCGGGGGAGGGGCCCGGGCGGCCGTTAGAGGGCGGCCGCCGTGAACCGGTGAACGGGTCGGGTCGGGTCCTGCGAGGGGGAGCGGGGTCAAACGCATCCCGTCGTGGCGCAGGAATGCGGCTGAGCGCCCCGGCAGAGCCTGGCGGCCTCAGGAACGGGATCGCCCACCGTGCACACGGGGCGAGGCCCGTTAGTGTGTACTCAGGGCCTGCATGCTTAACACCGACTACGCTTCTGGTGTGACACTGTATCACCCCTCCTGTCAAAGAGGGTCTGCAGAGGCATGCCCAAGTCTTTCCGGAGCTAATTTGGATTCTTACCTATCAACTTCGATAGCACTACAAACAGGATAACTGTTTCAATCTTGTCCCGAGTACGCTTTCCATGAGAAAAGTTATTCATGAAAGAAAAAAAAAAAAAAAGGAAAACACAAAATATTTCAGGTCAGTTTTGATTGTTAAGCCTTGATTATGCCAATGGGAGTATTTTTCAAGAAATAGAAATTAAATGCATTTGGACACTTCTGGGGAATAAAAGGCATCTGTGTAACTTCAGTGTGTTAGTTTTAAATTACTGGCTTTATAATTCTCTGAAACTATGACATTTTTTCTTGGGAAGAAAATGAGCAGCATCTTTTGTGTCATTCACAGTGTGGCTCCAGCGTAGCCCGGATTTCACTTAGCTCAAAGCGGAATCTTTCTCAAAAACAGGATGCCCAGGAGCCTGGCATTGTGTGCAGTGCTATTTAGGCCCCTTTTATTACTTTTTAAGGTGCCGCTCAGCTCCTGTGGAGGCCTCTCATAGTAGGCCTGGCTTGGTGAAGTCATCACAACGCTTGAATTGCTTGCGCTGGATGCACTAGGAGAGACCCCGCGTTCCCCGCAGGAACCACGACTCGACGAAGCCCCAGGCGAGGAGCGCGAGCAGAGGCGGCCGCGACTCCCTCCCTGAGGTGAAACACGAGCGGCGGAACGATGGTGGCGCCACAGCGGCGCGGGGGAGCAGTACTGGCGGCAGCGCCGCGAAGCTTCTCCTCGTGTACTTCCGGTAACCGCTGTGTAGTCCCATCGGAAAGGAAGCCGTCACGTGCCTGGGGCGGTGCCTCCCCATTGGCTATTGCTGAGGGCGGGCGGGGCAGGCTCCCGCGGCGGCGGCGGCACGGCCTGGCCATGGGGAGCCGAGGGCAGGTGAGCGTGGCGCGCATGCGCAGCGCCAACGGTGACCGCCAACGGTCGGCGGTGGGAGGGTAACGGCCGCTGCTGCTCTCAGGAGCCCCGGTAACCGCTTCGAGCCCGGGGACTTGTGACCTCTGTGGGTGGATCGGCGGCTCCGGGGGAGGGCGGGCGTCTTCGGCCTGGAGCCGCCTCCCGGGAGGCGGAGCGGCGTCTGTGCGGAAGGGTGGAGAGGAGCCGTGCGAGGCAGGCCGGGCGCGTGTCTCGTCGTGTTACGGATACGAAAGGCTCAGGGAGTCAACGTGCTCTCTTTTTTGCTCACGTTTGCCTGCCAGGTCGTGCTTTAGATCTTACAGAACTTCTTACAGAAGTTTTTACTGAAGAAACATCCCCAATATTCCTAAGTGACTGGGAATGGGCTTGTTTATCTTCTTCCCAGGAAGTTCTGTGATCCAGAAATATGTCATCAGCAGCAACGTATTTAGTTATAAACTTCAGTAGCAATTATAAAGCATGCTACTCCACTGAAGTAAACGACAAATTTGAATTCGTTGCTATTTGTAAGTTCTTCCTTAATATTGTGTAAGTGGTCCCTTGATACTGCTGTGTTGTGGAAGCCCTATTGACCGGGAAGGTTACCTGTTATTACTGTCTTATGACTTCCTCCCCTTCGTACTGATCATGTTGTGCCAGTACACTTGGATTTGTGTACACGTGGATTACGAGATGGGTTCTCATAAGATATAGCCAACTTGCAGCTGAGATGGCAGTTGAGAACTTAGCTTGAAAAGATAAAGATGTGTTGATACCTGTCAGGAATAGTAGCTTTCAGAGAAGCTTCTCATCTTTCTCTGTCATTGATTAAAAGTATGAGCAAAACATCTCTCACAGCCTTGCTGGGGTGTATTTATTGGCTGCTGTCTCATGCCATGACTCTTTTGGTGTTAGAGGCCAGACCTGTTTGGATCTGTAGCTCATGGATACAAAGCATGCTAATGGAGAACATGTTCATTTATTAGATATAGTCTGTGTATCTTCAGCTTTCCTCCTAAGAAATACTGAGAACATTCATTATGAGAGAACAATCTAATATTTGATGGAAATATCTGAAATTGTGCCTTTTAGAGATAGCTAAACTCATAAGGAAATGAGTTTGTTTTTATATATGTATATATATGTATGTATAAGCATTAGCATGAGAAACACATTTGCATGAATGTTTTTTCAGGATTAGATACCTGCCATACCAAATCATATGGTACGTGCCATTAGATACCTGCCATACCAAGTCTGCCGTATATAGAAGCATAAGGACAGTACTCTATTGCATATCAGATGAATTTGAAACAGGCCTAACTGCCTAGACTTTTGATATCATTAATTTCTAGCTGCTTTATCTGCAAATTGTTTCATGAGGAATTGAGACTCTGTATCTAAGAAAGTGATTTCCACTGATTCCAGATGAATCTTGTTAGCAAACATGTTTTGTTGATATTTTGTTGACAGGTTTTGAAGCTTTTTAAATTGTTACACAGAACTCGCCAAGAAGTTTTTAAAAATGATACCAGAGCCCTAGAAGGTAAGACACTCATCTTGTCTCTCTCTGTGGGTTTTCCTTCTCTTTGCATGTTAGGTGGCCTAAATATTTGTTTGCTTCTTAGTAAGTTCCGTTGTTGTGGCTATGAAGACTTGGTAGGGCCTTTAATCAGTTCCCTGGTCAGTTGTGGGGATTACATGCATATTGTTGAGTTTAACTTTACCATTTTCCCCTGTACTTTTTTGTGAGAGTGCGTGATAAAGACAGACGATATATCAAGTCATTAATGCTATTTTGCCCTATTAACAGATGCTGTAGTGCTGTTTTGAGGAAGGGTGTATTAATTCCTGTTTATGGAAAAAGAGATGGAGGGGAGAGAATTAACATTCATTCTGTTTTTCTGCTTTAACAAATATTTTTGTGCATATTATACAAGAGAGAAGGAACTTAGGGGGACTAGCGAAAACACATTTGCGGGATGTGTGATAGGCAAAAGAATATAGTCAGAAAGAAAACAATTCTTAAAATAGTCTTTCTTTAAATGGCTGCCTGCCGCTTTTGATAGGCGGTCTTTGAGGAAACGTTTGTGTGTCCATATCCAGACATTGTGTAAGTTGAAACAAAAACCTCATTGTTGTGTCCTATTTCTTAAATTACAAAAATGTCCTTTTTGGGGAGACTTGGTGATCTTTCTGTGATTTTTTTTTTTTAACTCCCAATCCCCTTCTTCAGTCCAGTCAAAGTGTGCTTAACTGTGCTAAGACTTGATCCTCTTTATTGTAGTTGCTGTTCAAGTGGTCAGTATGTGTCTACAGTAATAGAAAAGTAGTAATATCCGTATGTTAATTCTTTTTAAATCTCAGAAAACTAGATGACCAGTCATAGTATTGTATATTATCACTGTACCAATCAAAATTAAGACACTGTCATGTAAATTTCTTGGAAAACTTGTATTAAAAAAACTGTGGGCTGAATGCACCAGGAAGGGAATGACGTTTTTCTTTTAATGGAGAGGAGTAGGCAGCCAAAGGAACATAGACATAAACAAGGTTAGCGGGATGCTGAGAGCTCGTTAATGTGGTTTTTGAACCACTGCAAAGTAAAGATAAAATTTTTATTCGTGCTTTATTTCCTTGCTTTACTTAGCTGCAAGACAAAAGATAAATGAAGAATTCAAAAATAACCAAAACGAGACTTCTGCAGAGAGAATAAATGAGGTACCTTTTTTATTTTTTTTTCCACTTTGCATGAAAATCCATGCCTTTTTCTGAAAGAATGCAAACGTTTATTGAGACATTGAGAGAGAGAGGTGAGTTCTAAAAAGGTACTTCCATGGATTTTTGTTTACAAATGTACTGATACCTCCACTGATATATATTTATATAGTGTGTGTCATATAATTTTGTGTGCACTAAAATACATAAGGAAAAAGCACCTTTTAGTACTTTGATGTGCTTATTCTGAGGTTCATAATAAGATAAGGGGGAGAAACTGTTTTATGTTGCTATTTTTCAATAAATATTTTTTGGGATATTTTAGAAAACATGCCGGAGTTGGGTTACTCAAGTTCATCTGTCTTTGGTATAGACAAGTATTCAAAATAAGGAGAAATTAAGTAATATCCTGCATTATTGGCAGGGATGTGAACTTATTTTGATTCCTGATCACAGGTTAGGCATCCTTATTTAGCGACAAGGGCTGTTAATTGCTGTTCATGGCTTTACTATAGCATAGAAGTATTGATTCTACTACTGTTTTTTTACTACTGTTTACTGTTTTTTTGTTTCATGTTTCCATATAGTGAAAACATTATATTGCAAAAGAAAGAGAATATTTTGTTTTGTCACTATTTAAGTTTCTTTCTCTCAGTTTCTATTTTAACACTATTTACTCAATATTTTTTCCAACACCTACTGAGACCTGAAATTAAACTTCTGCATTTTAGATACTTTTGATTATTACCACCCATATTGAGAGACTGATGATTAAGTCATTTTCATTCATCCTTTTAAGAAACTGTTTAGTTTCTGCTAAGTTTGAGCAGAGATATATTGGAAAATGGTGGTTACATCTGTTCATTGCAGAAATAAATCTGGACATCATTCTAGCTACTGGACAGTAATATAAATAATTCAGAGCATTTAGTTAGGATATTATGTTATTGTTTCTATCCTTGTTTCTAGCTTCTTATAGTAGTATTTCTGTGTTTGTATCCTGGACTTTTGATCTGTTAAGTTGTATTGTTTTCATTATTGATATACAGGAAAAACAGTTGCTGAAATTTTTAAGGCCGTATTTGTTAGGAGTGGCAACCTATAAAATCTGCATGTATTAATATGACTTAATATATTGATTGGATGGGTTAGTGGAAGAAATTCTAGACTTCTGTTGGAACTACAGAATTACAAAAAGTCATATAAACTGTCATAGTCATTGAACATACGTATATGCTGGAGTGAGTATCAGGCACCCAAATGGGTTTTACTTTGCCAGAGTAGAATGCTGCAGTGTTTTCTGAGTGTGACATTAAATATTTAGCTATGAAGTGACCCAAGAAGAGTAGAATAAGCATCTGCAATATTAGAATGTGGAGTGCAGTGGCTGCATCTACCCTAGCATTTTAGTTCATCAGGAGTTCACTTTTTAAGTTGTTCTGGTTGTCTCCACTTACTGTGATTTGGCTTGTTTTGTGAAGCTGTCTTAGACCATGTGACTCTAAGATGAAATTGAAGTGAAAATCATGCTTCAAGAGCTTAATACATTCTGGCTTCTAATGGGCATTCAGTAAGGGGAACTAGATCATGTCTCTCTCAAGCTCTTTAAAGGGGAGAAGGGAGAAAGGAGGGAAGTAGTTTTACTACTAAAGATGTATTGCAGCTCTACTCAGCCCTAACTCTTACGCTGCAAATAATCACACATGTTGGTGCACACTGCTTCCCAATTAAATATGGACATTGGCTCCCAAAGAGTCTCTTGTGCAGTTTCATTTATTTCTAACAGAAGTATAATGCAAACAAGTTTTAGGATTCTAGTGATCACTTGACATAATTGACAGGATGCCTCTGTTTATCCTGGCAGAGGGAAAGAATTTCAGGGCTTTTTCCACATAATCATGCCTCTGTTAATCCTTGGATTGCAGTGCCTTGTTCCTGCACTGCTTTCCTGTGAAAGCTCAATAGTGCTTACTCTTGTTGCATTTTGCCCCTCTTTTTGTCTTCTTATTACAAGAGTAGGAATGTTAAAAGAGCCAGAATACCCATCTCATTAGAGATAGTCAGATGCTGCTTTTGATTTATTTACTACTAGTGCCTATAATCATTGAAACAAGTTACTTGTTTTGGTAATTGTGTTCTACCTTATTCTTCTGCAGTTTTGACTGGATTAATTGGTCTTACACTGCAGCATGTTACCAACCAGATGACTCGTTTTCTCCCTTGGATGCTGTATGTCAGGGTAGCTAGTATATCAACCTGTAAGGTACTCCAAGAACCTGAAATGAAAGCTATGTGCAGATAGTAAATACCTTTCTGAGTAATAGAATTGACTGCCTTAGTATTTGAATAGTTCTCTAGTATGGAAAATGACTACAAGGATAATTGTATATCACTTAAAATACTCTGTTCTTACTTTGCTTCCTTTACTAGCTCCTGAAAATCGGTTCAGATGTTGAAATGATTCTCAGAACTTCTGTTATCCAGGCACTTCATACAGATTCTGACAAAATATGTGAGTAAAGATTGCATGTTAAAAAGATGTTGAAATTCGGTAAATAAATATAAAATGAAAACTGAACAGGGGGACAGAAAGGGGATGTGTCTGCCATAATTTAAGCCTGTTGATTAATGTCACTACATATGAGATATAGAGAAGCAAAGATATGATGTTTCTATGTAAATTTTCTGAATTATAGAGTCTTGATAGAGAGGCAGAGACTGCCTTAGAGTCATGACTGAGGAAAAGAGGTTATAACTTGGTTATCTGTTTTTGCTCTTCTGTTGGAGTGGCAGCATCTGTTTGGCAAATCCACTTGCCAGTACAGTGGCGTATACTAGCTACGCAGTCAGCCTGTGTTTAGATACGGCCAATTTATGTGCTTCCCAAGAGGTGGAAGCTGCCTGAGGAGAATTAAGAAATTAACATTTGCTGCCCATAAAATAGATTTCTTCTTTAGGTTTTGAGTTTTGTCTTTCATCTAAAACATTGTACTGACATTATAAATTCCAAATTACCTGACCAAGCAGTCGTGGAAGAATAGTGACATAATGATGGCCTGGATGCAAAGTCTTTCAAATTGTAAAATTTTGGCTTCTAATTTAGAAGTCCTTCTACAGCTTTTAGTCAAACGCAAGAGAAATAGAAGGCTTAGCTTACCACTGCTTGTTCTAGGAGAAATCTTTAGATGTATCCATTGTTTCCTTTCACTTCTGTTTGCTGTTGTCTTTATAAATCCTGGTAGCTATATCCAATTTTAGATTCGCTAAACTAGTAAACATTTAACTTGAGAACAGCTTTACTGATTTAGTCCAAAGATGTTTCCAAGCCAGTGTTGTGGCTTCCACAGCGGTCCTAAGCAAATGGCAATAGAAGAGTGGGAACGGACTTTGTGCTTTCCATAGCACCTTCACATCTTCCAGGTGTTTACATCTTACCTATTAACACTTACTGAGCCAGAGACTTATTTCTGTTTTAAATACTCAGTGGATTCTCCCTGGTGTGCTTATTCCCTACTATGCATGCAAATTTCTTGCATCCACTAAGTCTTTGACAAAGAATTTGTTATAGTTTGTGTGAAGATAACTTTCAGTAGTTTGTTCTGAATATGGCACCTACCTGTCAAATTATATCCATTTTGCCAAGCTGCTAATGAGTTTTTAGCCTCCTATTGCATCCCCTGCATTTTTTTTGTTTGTTTGTTTTTCCCTACCTATGGGATAGCTTATACATGAAACAACAGTTGAATGCCTGTAATCATTCTACTGCCCTCCTCTGTACCTTCTTCAATTCTACTATAACCTTTTTAAGAAGAGGGCAACAGCTGCACACAGTCATCGAGCTATGAGCAAACCAGCAATTTGAACAACAGCACAGTGATGTTTTCTCTTTTGTTCTCAATTATTTTCCTAGTTATTTCAAATCCGATGATTTTTTTTTTCTGTTGATCACAGTGCTTTTT
>VZSV01000279.1:621817-632269 GCA_013398735.1 Nothocercus julius
ACATTGAACTCTCACCAGAGTGATTCACGCTCACTGTCACCAGTCAGGTTTGAGGCCATTACTTTCTGTGTGAAGGTAGTATTTTTTTTTTACCTGTTTCCATTACATTTCTTTATATTTAACTTTGTCAGCCATTTTACTGGTTACTCTGTCTCTTAATATCCTGCACTTCTTCACAGTAGGCCAGTTTCCTGATGATATTTGTTTTGGTAGTATCCTTGAAACACAGGCCAACACTCACCTTTCTCCCAGTTTGCTTGCAAATATGTTCAACAGCACAGATTCCAGCAAAAATGCCCTCACAACTCCACTTGTGACATCTCTCCATTGGGAGAACAGTTCACTTAGCCTTCACTTCCTGCAGTTTAACCAGTGATTTATCCATGCAAGACCTTCTCTTATAATACAGCAGATGTATTCTTATAAGTGTTTCATTGAGGGACTATTGGAAATCCAAGCACACTGTAGTAGCCTTATGAGAGCTATTCCGAGAATTCCAACAGAGACTGTAAGGCAGAACTTCTCTTGCGAATGTCACATGCATTCATATTCTAATACTAATTCGTATTCTGACTCTGCCTGCAGGGATGGGAAAGCCTGAGCCCACCTGGAGTTGATCCTGGCAAAGGGCTTGAAGGTTAACAAGAAGGGCTTTTAGAGATACCTCAGTAGCAAAAGGAAGGAAGACAAGGAAAAATGTGAGACAAGGAAAATGTGAATGAGGCAGAAGCTTTCATAACAAAGGACATGAAAAGGCTCAGGGTTCTTGAATGCCTTCTTTGCCTCAGTCTTTAGCGATAAAAATTACCTTCAGGAATCCTGCCTGCACCATGCCTTCAGGAATGCCTAGCACCGGTGGGAAAACCTGGAGCAAGGAAAATTTACTTATGGTAAAGGAGTATCAGACTTAGAGAACATTTAAGCAAGCTGAAGACAAATCCGTGGGACCAGACGGGATGAACACACAAGTGTTATGGAAGCTAGCCGGTGTCATTGCGAAGACATTACGAATTGTCCTTCAAAGCTTATGGCAATCAGGGGAAGTTCCTGAGAAGCAGAAAAATGAATGTTTATCCTATTTTTAAGAAGGCCAGTCAGCCTAACTTAAATCCCTAGGGAGGTAGTAAAACCAATACTCCTAGAAACTGTTTCCAAAAACATAAAGGACATATATATTACTGCAGTGTGAAATGCTTGTAGTCTTGGTACGTAATCTTTTAGCAAAATACTAGTGATGTTTAGAAACGAATTCCAAAAGATCACAGTAAAAGGTAATAGTATAACAATGAGCAGCATAAAAATAGGTAGAATGGACAGGAGTTCCTGTTACACCTTTTCATTAGAGCAGGACAACAGAGCAGTTGGTGATGTCAGATTTTAAATTCAAAGCTTATAAGAACTGTATTTCTATTTTACGCAATAAATAAGTTGTAAAGGTCATGGCAATGAGTAGCAACCAGTAGCAATGTTTTATTCAAAAAAAGCATAATAGCTGAAAATCAGACTTGATGTTCAGCTTGTTATTGTAATAGAAAGAATGAAAAATACTTTTTCCTGGAAGAATATACAGACTTTTAGGCTGTAAATAAATCAGTAACAGAAGTTTCATCCCTAAATGCCATTCTACAAGAAGGTCTCCATGTCTTGTTAGCAGTTTATGCTGAATAACGTCCTAAGTGTTGTATGTAAAATTGTACCTATAAATGGGAGTGGTTTCTACTGCTGTTCCTTTTTACTGAATATCTCATCATGCTGTTTAAATCCTTGCTGCTTGGTAAAACAAAGCCATCTGAGCTTTTAGGTATAGTGTTGTACAGGTCATCCATTCCAGTACAGCGACAGTTAAAGAGGTTTTAGCAGAGCAAAATCGTCCTTTTTGAATATTTACACTCTAGTGATTTATGACGATAGTATTACACTTAGTTTCTTTGCTGCTTTTGGGGGGTATATGCTCATATTAAATGAGAGCTTTAGACTTGATTTTATAAAAAGCAGGTATTTTCATTTGCAGAAATAAGAATAAGTAAATTTTTAAAAGCTTTCAATTGTTCAGGAGAGTTAATGGAAAATGAAAACATTCTTATATTTATGATTTTCTAGTTCAGAATTTTCAGAATGGAAGAAACCAGCAAGAACTAAACTTGCTTCTAAATAAGCCATTCTAAGTTAATAAAAGTATAAATAGTAAAAACATTTAAAATTTTTCATAGTATATCGTGAAATGTGTAGATAAATTGCTTTTGTAATGAAAATAAACTAAGTGAATTTATTTAAAAAAAACATTTTTCATAATGTTACATTTTATGTGCTGCATGTTTGTTTTATGAACTTTATAGATAAAGGTTCACGTTGCTGTAATAGCAATTACATCTACTTTGATAACTTCCAGTGTTATGAAATATTTATACCTGGGCTGTACTTAACCTAATATAATGCCCTTATTTCATCCTTAACCAAAACAAGGAAAAATAATAATTAGATGTCATGTTGCATGAAAGAAGAGAGGGGGAGGAGATGCTCTAAACATACCAGAAACCTGTTGCTGCAGCTTTTTTTCCCAGGCAAGTTACTATCAGAATCTTCTCATGCTTAAATTTTTGTATTATAGCAAACAATATGTAGCTTAGCTACCTGCTGTTTGTTTGTTTTTTTTAACTTACATCTCTAAAATAACTATTTAAAACAGATACTGAAAAGCCAAAGCTAGTTTTGGACAGTGAAGAAAAATACTGATAAAGTGAACATCTTCTATCAAATGAGATCAGTCAGTGCTGCCATGACTTTGGAGGCAGTGCACAGGGCAACGTTACTCCTCTTAATAGGAATCTGAGACATAGGAGTGTATAGTCATGTTAGATTCAGTAATGAATCTTATAAAATAATTTGATTAGGCATGATTTTGCTTACTAAAGAGAAATTTTGAGTTACCAACTTGTTTATCCTTTAGATAACTTAGATGAGAAAATACTGTGCTTTGGACAGGCTGTTAGTGTTAAAGATGCACACACAGTGCTTCATGGGCTTACTGTACACGTATTACCTCACCTAGTCTGACCTAGTCAAAGTGTAGCATTAGCTTTCAACCCTTGCGCTTTAAGTTGTTGCTGCTTGAGCAAATGTGACAAGACACTGCTCTGCTCCTTCTGTCTATGCAGAAAGACCAAGCTGATGTCTGAAGAGCCAGATGGCCAGAGCTTCGAGCCAGGGGCAGGTTAAAATACTGCATAATTAGACAAACCCCAATATGCTGCTGTTTGAAGAGTTAGTGCTCATAACTCGTATATGATTTTCATTTTCTGTTAGCCTTTGAAATAGGTGTAACTATATTGATACTGTGGACCTTAGATCAGATGGGGAAGAAGAGATATGTCAAATTTAATGCTTTTATTTTTGAAGCTGTTTAAGTAAACATAATCTGATCTGGGATTGTCAGGTAAGTTAAAATAGCCATTCTCTGTCTTATTACTGGTTATTGCAGCACTGCCCATTTTATGGATTCTTAATTCATTAAAATATTTTCTGTGCTTTTAAAGGGGGGGGGGAAAAAAAGGTGAAGGAAATATTTTGACAAACAGAAAGTAAATGTTAATATGATTTTGTCTTAGATATTAATTATGCTTCTCTTTAGCTTACCAGACTCTCATTTCAGTAACATTATTTTTTTGTTTGCAAATGTTAAAACAACTTTATCATTTTATGTAATAATTTCAAGAAGATATTCTTACAGGTTTTTCTTTTTCCTTTTACAGTGCTTGTGCCCAGGAAAGATCTGCTACAAGACAACACTCCTTACTTTGATAAACCAACAAAAAAAATCAATCTTGAAGAAAATATGTCCTTCTTCCCGAAAGGTTAACATCTATAATGAGATTTATGAAAACCAGTAGCAGATAACTCTCTCAAAATGAAATTTGGGAAATCGTAAGTACTGTTAACAGGAAAACCCAAACACCATTTTAATTGTGCACTATGATACCATTAGGCAATTTTGAAGGATACTTTTCTTGTTTGGAAGATAACAATATTTCCATAGAAACTCAAGACAAATACTGTATTCCTAAAAATGTACTTCTGAACTTGAGCCAGCAGTGGATGTTGTGAATTGGGAGAACTATTACATAGATTGTTTTGTGGCAGTTCAGAACTTTCACAAAACTAAATGCAGATCTTAATCCTGAAGATACTTAGTCGTAAGCTGTCATCAGTGATATGCTGCTTTGAAATAATGAAGAACCATCTTGTGGCTTGCCATTTAAATTTACCATTAAATTTATGCTTTACAGCAAAAACGTTATTTCTGAAGTTGTCATTAACTGTACTGTAATATACTGTGACATTTGTGAGGGCTCTTTAAGGTTTATCTGAATAAATTATTCAGATTTTGCAGATGGGAAAGCATGTGTAGTGTTTTTATTCTCCTGACACACATTTGAATGAGCAGGAATAGCAGGATTTGCATATCTCAGTGGCATTGGAACAAAAGAACTCAGATATAACTTAAGCTAAGGATGTTTGTCTAGATCATATGGCTTATGGATTTAAGGTTTTTGGTTTATCTTGTGATTACAGAGGGACTTTCTGAGGCATTTATCAAGAGGATGGTTGCTTTTGTAACTTATGTAGTCTCAAATGATCTGACTTGTGTAGAGAGAATTTATGGTGAGTTTATTTACTAAGCCTTTATTGATTGCATTTTTTTAATAGAGAATCATTTCTTTCTCACTGAATTAATCATATGAATCTGTTCAAGTCAGTTTGAATTGCAATCAGATATAACTACAAGCGAAGACAGAATCTTCCCTGTACGAAATCAGTGTCAGGGACCATACTAGGATGTAAATAAATGTAATACCGCACAAAAATGAGATATTCGAGTGCTGCCTCATAACTCTTTCAGATCCGAATGATCCTTATGTTTAGTAAGCTTAGAAGGTATCAATATTGCATCTCCTTATAGTTTCTGACATGGTTTCACTGACTGGCTGGAAGTGCCTGCTTCCATTTTTCTCCCCTTACATGGAGCAGCAGTGGGACAAGAACACCTTTTCTTAACTGCCATCTCTGCCTGTCGTGGGCAGGGTAGCCAGCAGAGAGTATATGTTGTCAGTAATCCTTCTGTCATCTTACAGTTAATTCAGATGATCCACTGATACTTGCCTCCATTGTGTCTGAAAGACACAGGCTAATGGCTGGGGATAGAACAAAATGAGTACGTTTCTTACTGTTTGTTGTAATCTCATGGCTACGCTAGAAAAAACATGGTGATCCATTATGAATGCTAGCTGTCTGTGTCTTTTCCTTCCCTGAGGACAGGCTGTATCTTACTTCTCTTTTCCCATCGCTTTGCAACCTTTGCTTTTCTTGACTTTTCCTTAAGGAACACGGGAGAGGGGAGGCAAGGGAAGGAGAATAGATGATAGTTGCATTTGTAAAGAGAAAACAAAACAGAACATCAGCTGAAGCAAAGTACTTCAACAGAAATTGTTAAGCTGTGGCTGGGCAGCAGTGACATATTACACAGTCGCTAAGGTATTGATCCACTGCATGCTAGAATTATGAAGGGATTTGTCTCTCAGATCCATTGCTTTAGGCTATGGGAATAGTGTACTAGTGACTTTGTTTTTCAAACTGACTTCCTAGTACTGTTAGTAGATTTTTCACCTTTATGGTAGTGATGTAAAATAGTATTGTCCCATTACCATGCATGCAAAACATGTATTTAAAAAATTAATGTTGTCAACAGTAGATGGCAGTCTTTTGCATAATATGAAGAGACAAGTAGACAAAATGACAAGTAGAGAAGATATTTTCACATGATTCTTATTTTTTTTCTTCTGCTGTCATGTGTTTTGGGATTTCGTTTTTAATGAGTTAACACATGAATAGGAAGATAGTGCAGAAATGGTGGCTTACAAGCCCAGACTTGGAATTCCACAAGTGTTTTTGTGTTTCATTTTGCTTATGCTTTGAATACTCCTAATAAAAATATGGAATGACTCACCTTTATAGTGCATGTAACTACCAAAAGTGAAGGACATGATTAAACAGACTGATAGAGTTTAATAGCTTCAGGAATAAATCCTCCTTACTCTGGTGTGCAGAATGTTTATGATTCTGCTGCATTAACATTCCATGTTCCTGCTGTCCTCATGCATTCCTGGGCATCAGACATTGAGTTTTCAAGTGCTGAGATGAGGAAAATCAAGCTGATACTCAAAAGACTCCTAGTGTAAGGGACAGGTGAACCTATTGGTTGCTCCTGTTCCAGGGTGATGCTAAATGAGTGTCTAGGGAGTATCCAGACATGGGATCAGGAATGGAGCCTAAAAGTATCTGAAAGTTATAGGCCCTGTCTGGGCCAGCAGTTATTCGCTTTCTGCACACTGAGCTTTCCAACATTGAAAGAATCACAAACCTACTTAATAAGCATCTGGTAATTAAAGGCTTCACTGTACTAGTTTGTGCTAGTGATTATTCCTCTTCCTGTGATTCCCTGCTTACCTGTTGGTTCAGGTTCCACTATCTAATCCTCCCCCACAGCTTACATTTCCATTTTCGTTTCATTCTGACTATGAGTCTGTTCTGGATACTGCTGGCTTTGTCCTCGTATATATTTGGTTTATGCTTTTTGTTCTTTTTTAAGAAGGAAGTTTTGTTGTATTCCTTCATCAGAGTTTAAAGTGTAGCTGAAACTTTGTCTAAAACATTTCTCTTAATGACATGGAAGGGGAGAAGATTGATTCTGTTTTGGAAAAACTGGGATTCGATTGGTTTACAGTAACATGATTCAATCATGTTATACTTTTTACGGTTTACTGGAGCTGCAGAGTTTTAGAGCAGATTTGTGTTCCTTTCAGAATATGCATCGTCAGTTTTATAAAATAAGGCATAAAGGTTTATGCTTCTTTAAATTGTCAATCTGTAACTAGGTATTATTCAAACAAAAATAAAACTCATTTAGGTATCTTAATGCAGTCAGGCAGGAAATCCGTTGTTAAAAAGAAATAATTCTCCACTTTATCAGATGTGCCATAGTTCAGCTAGTATAGTTCAGATGAGCCATAGTTCAGCTACTGTAGCACTACTAGAGGTTAGTCTGTTCAGATGGATATTTACTGAAGTCCCAGGGGGCTGCTGTGACCTGTACATCTATACCAGCCATACTACTCAGCAGTACCTCAGCTAGCTGGTTTAAAGGTTAGTTTCAGTAGGTCTACACAAGGTGGTCACATGCATATGCAATGTAATCACCTAGGTGATTACACAGTAAAAAAATCTAAGCACTTTAACATAATTTACCAGAGATGTCTCTGTTGCTAGAGCCTTCTGCTCTGGCATTCTTTGTCACAAAAATTTGGCTTTGTGTACATTGTAACTTTAATGAAAACATTAATTACAGCTTAACAGTATCTCCTGTTTAAATATCATGGGTTTTTTTATATTGTTATAACTGTTCTAAACATCTTTTTCATTCCTTTAATATTTTTAAAGTATGAGGTTTCCTTCCTTTTTCCTCTGTGAGCGCTAACTCTGCATAGGGATCAAACGCAGTATGTTTGCTATAGCTTGATGTTCATAAAGCACACAGATGACAAATCTAATCTATGAATTGATTTGTTTTGCATGCATAGGATTTGAGTTGGAAGCCTTTCTAAAGAAATAAGATGGCTTTTCTAATTTAGCAGGGCTAAGTGAATGCTTTGCTTTATTTCCATGCACTTCAGTAAGGAAGTATTTAGTGGCTATTTTTACAGGCATTGCAATCCTATACCTCAATGGGACCCCAGAAGGTGTTGATGTAGAAGTAGCTTTAGGAATTTAATCTGGAAAAGCATCTTGTACCTTTTTTGAGGTGCTGAGGCACTTTTCAAGTGCATTTTTCGGGTAGTATAAGATCAACAAAAGAACGACTAAGTTGCTCTAGCTTCATGCCAGCTGAAGGTGCTGAACTGAATGCTGCGTAGCTGCATAAGTGCTGTTTGTGTCATGCTGGACCTGTAAATAAAGTAATTTAGCTTCAAGTACTGGCAGTTCTTTACACTTCCTTTACAAAAGGGAAAAAAGTACTGACAATTGAAAACTAAAAATAAAGGCTGACCAACTTACAGGAAGAGCTGAGTCCTAGTGCTTCTCTGCCTTAGATAACTTTTTCCAAAGTACTTGCCCTGGAAAATGCAGTTAATCCTAAATTCTGGAGTTGGGATCTGTGAAATCTTTGATATTTAGCTGTATTTGGAATTAAGCTCAAATTGCAAAATCAATTCAGCCTTAAGATTATTTTACAGCTACAAAGGTCTGGTGTTTTGATAGCTCTAGTGGAAATTCAGCTGTCTTTGCAGGTATAAGATACGTTGTTCGAATAGGGTATAGATACCCAGCTCTCTAATTCTGGCGAAGGTTCATTCATCTTTTTTAAAGTATAGCTTTCTGTGCATTTGTTTTTAGAAAGAATAAATCTGGGAGAGGAAAAGAGAGGAAGGACACATCTTAAAATATATAGCAGTATAAATAATTTGCCCTTTTTATTACCAAATCTTTCCCTTTAGTTATCAGTTTTAATAATCTAGATTGCTTTCTGAAAGTTGAGTAAAATGATCTACTCTTTGTATTAGGCCTTCCTTTTTCTCACAGAGTATGTGCTTCGGCTTTCCATATCCCTACCTGTAAGGCTGTGGCTTAAGTCAAGGATTAAATAAGCAGCCCATGAAACTACAGTCTGTGGCGTCTGGAAGGGATCCCCCATGCTAGAGCCTAAGAGTGGGAGAAGTTCTCCGGTTTCACCTGCTGCTGCAGTAGTGGCAGCTCCTTCCTCTGAGGTTCGTGGCTTTGTGCAAAGGCTGATTCACCTAGCCCTGGATTATGCTTTGCAGATGAAAGATGTCTTCTTAGCCAGGCCGGAGTATTTTGTCATTCTGCACTCTATGCAGTAGAACTGGGGCAAAGAAAAAGGGCAGACTGCAGCCCATACAACATTCTGTACCTTTTCCAGACAGTCTGTAAAGGAAAAAATCAAAAGGTCACTGCAACACTTCCTTCCCATTCTAAGCATGTATTTCAGATAAAAACCTTTGTTCTGTTTGCTCTCTGCCTGCAGATGAAACAACGTTGATGTTTCTGTTGAGATCTTTATCTATCCATTCATACATTTTCTGTTTGAAAGTTGCTGTCCTCTGCTTCAGATTTCTTCACAATGGCTGCAGAGATACAGCCTGAAGTCACTTCCTTGTGGGATTTTTGGGGAGTCAGCACAACCTCAGCCCATGAAGTACTTTTAAAGAGAACAGAAGGGACAGACTTGCCCTTTGCACGTCTAGTTATGTCACAACAGCAAGAGTGTGGCCTTCAGGCTCTAATTCCCTTCGATTTGTTTTCAAAGGCTGCATATATTGTGAGCTTTCTCCAGCCGTTTGCCCAACATGTTACACTGGAACAGCAGGGAGCAGATTTCCTGTGTAACAGCATAGTACTTAAAATTCTTACCCAGCTGGAAGTAGTCCCTGAAGGAGGTTCCCTTTAATATCAAGAACATGCCTTTTTTTTTTTTTTTTTTGGTCACTGGCATTTAATGATGCATGTGATTTCCTCAATAAATTTTCTCTGAACATAGTTCTTGATTGTGGAAATTCAAGCAGACAAGTGATCTTGCTGAAACCTGCAGAGCTGCCCAGTACAAGCTGGGGCAGGGGGAGGGGAGACGTGGGGGGGTTGGCTCCTGTCAAACCAATAAATGAAATGCAAAACAAATGAGCATGAAAAGGAGGATGAGGGCATTAAAATTCATAGATGGAAGAGCAAAGGAAATAAAAGAAGATTAAGGACAGCTTTTGCACTAGCAAAGGGAAAACGTTGATATTCCAAATGCTTCTTTAAACAATTTTCCACTCTACATGTCAGTTTTTCATTGTTTAATGCTAGTTGGTAGTGCAATTAAAGGTGAAAAGCAGAATGAATATATGTGGACTGAAGAGATAACAGAATAGAGAAATAATAAAGGCAAAAAAGGCATTTGATTTGAACTTGTTCCTGTTTCAGTGCAGTCATAATTAAGACTGCAACATGACCTTCTTTGAGCAAAGAGATGAAGATTCAGTTATCTGTTTTGCACCAAATTTCCTGTAAAATTTTTCCAAAGTCATTGCTTTATTTCAGTTGCATTCAGTGGGACATAGATAAATAAATACTCAGCTGCAATGGCTTAGGGAGACTTCCGTCTGTATCTTGATTCCTTATGGAGAAAGAAGGACAAGAATTTCCCCTGTAAGGGAGTTCTGAAACTCTTAGATACTATGATGAGAAGGATTGTAAAAGAACCTGAGATGTATTCAAGATTATAAGTGTATGAGGTGCAATGAAGCATGGCAATTTAATGTGGGACTAATACTATACCTTGAAAAAAATTTAGGAAAAAAAAAAAAAAAGAGAGAGAGAGAGAGAGAGAGAGAGAGAGAGAGA
>VZSV01000279.1:634447-650337 GCA_013398735.1 Nothocercus julius
TACAGGGACCGTTGATATCTCCACCAAGTTAAATATATGGGAACTTGATCCCACTTGAAGCAGTGGAAGCATCCTGTTTTTTTAAGGCTAACAGCTTTACCAAGGTTGTCAGGGGGGTCTCAAGTTTTTATTTCTGAGCCTGCTTCCCTTTCTTGATTTCCCTGTGTTTGCCCACAGCAAACTTGGACTTGAGTGCACTTAAAGTCATAGAGCAGTCTACAGAGCAATCTTAGACTATGTACAGAAAAAATCTGTTTTTCCTGTTCACTACCATCTTCCTTCAATATTTTTGTCATTTACTCATGGTGTTGGAATAAAATGGCCCTTCTTTGTCAACATACTGGGACCAACACTAACATGTGAAGCATATCACATACGATATTGCCATATATCAAGAGTGGGAGAGGTGCCGGAGGACTGGAAGAAACCAACATCACTCCAGTCTTCAAAAAGGGCAAGAGGGAGGACCCTGGAAACTACAGGCCAGTCAGCCTCACCTCCATCCCTGGAAAGGTGATGGAGCAGCTCATCCTAGAGACCATCTCTAGGCATGTCAAGGAAAAGAAGGTGATCAGGAGTAGTCAGCATGGATTCACCAAGGGGAAGTCGTGTTTGACCAACTTCATAGCCTTCTACAATGGGATGACTGAGGGGAAAGCCGTGGATGTTGTTCACCTTGACTTTAGCAAGGCTTTTGACACAGTCTCCCATAACATCCTCATGGAGAAGCTCAGGAAGTGTGGGTTAGATGAGTGGACATTGGGATGGATTGAGAACTGTCTGGATGGCAGAGCTCAGAGGGTTGAGTCTGGTTGGAGGCCCCTGGCCAGTGGTGTCCCCCAGGGGTCAGTACTGAGCCCAGGGCTGTTCAGCTTGTTCGTCAATGACTTCGGTGAGGGCACAGAGGGCACCCTGAGCAAGTTTGCAGATGATATCAAACTGGGTGGATTGGCCGACACTCCAGAGGGCTGTGCTGCCATTCAGAGGGACCTGGGCAGGATGAAGAGTTGGGCAGGGAGGAACCTCTTGAGGTTCAGTAAGGACGAGTGCAGGGTCCTGCACCTGGGGAGGAATAACCCCAGGCACCAGGACAGAGTAGGGGCCTGCTGGAAAGCAGCTCCGTGGAGAGGGATTTGGAAGACCTGGTGGGACAACAAGTTAATCATGAGGCAGCAATGTGCCCTCGTGGCCAAGAAGGCCAGTGGGATCCTGGGGTGCATGAGGAGGAGTGTTGCCAGCAGGGCGAGGGAGGGGATCCTGCCCCTCTCCTCAGCTCTGGTGAGGCCGCACCTGGAGTACTGGGGGCAGTTCTGGGCTCCCCAGGACAAGAGGGACATGGAGCCTCTTGAGAGGGTCCAGTGTACAGTGACAAAAATGATTAAGGGACTGGAGTATCTATCATATGAGGAAAGACTAAGCGAGCTGTTCCATCTCCATGTGAGGAAGAACTTCTTTCCTGTGAGGGTGCCAGAGCCCTGGCACAGGCTGCCCAGAGAGGCTGTGCAGGCTCCTTCTCTGGAGATCTTCCAAACCCGCCTGGATGCCACCCTGTGCCACGTGCTCTGGGTGACCTTGCGTGTGCAGGGGGGTTGGACTAGATGATCTCTAGAGGTCCCTTCCAACTTCAACCATTCAGTGTGATTCTGTGATTGTGTGTGCCATGCAAGAATAAGAAATCCTATTTTGAATTCTATAAAAGACCTGCTGTCCTTCTGAAATAAATACTCAGAACAGAGCTGTCTCTCTAATGGTTAATGGTGGAAAATTGGCAGACAATTGTGGAAGCATCTCAGATATATTTTTTTCTGAAAGGTTGACAGGCTTTTCCTCCTCCTTAACTTCAATGAGAGCTAACTGCAGCATATTCTGTGCCAGATAACCGTATGTACAGCACATAATACTTGTGGTTTAGCTGGTTCCATTAAAACCAGAAGGGCCAGAGCTTCTTGTTGCCCTCCCATGAGCCGGCAATCTCATGACAACAAAGTAGAAAGGAGTTGCATGGAAATACAGGTTTATAACCTGTGGGTGTGTAGCCCTCAGCCACAACATTACCGCTGCAGCAGTGAGAGCAGACTTTTAGTAAGGAGTGTCTTGAGTCCTTAAAGTGTGATTTTATATGAAAATTCCACCTGTGGTGCCTATTACTTAGAATAAGATCTGGCCAATGCTTGAGCAAATACACATCCTTGCTTATATAAGCAGCCCAATTAAATGCAGTACTTAAATGCTTTCAAAACTGGCAGCTTGTTTTATAATGACAGTTTGCCAGGGAAATAAGGAACTTGGGAGTAAATGTTCCCTGCCTTATGCACAGAAGCAATCTCACCGAGTTCACCTCTATGCATAAAGCAAGCAGGATGTGGCATTTGCTTCTGAGTGTGCCAAACTGATGTTTGCACTGGGTTCTTTGGGTGAGTAGTAGTTCAGAAGCAATACTAATATCAATAGATGGGCTGTGTAACCACTCATTTGGTTTCTGGAGCTATTTTAAAATCTCACCATGGAGAAGATCTATATAGGTCTTCACCATAGTGATTGATTTCTTTTCAAAGAAAGTAGCTTCATGATTTGTATCTTTCATTTTCTACCTCTACTGACTTCCAAAACACCTGTACGAAAAATATATATATGTATGTTTTATATTGGACTATAGCAGTTGGTTTTCCAACAAGATACAGAATCAGCCGCAAAGAGTGCTAACAAAGCCTTCAGGTCTTGCTTCTGCATTTGTACTTGAGATTTGGGGGATGAGTCAACAGAAATGTCAAAGAAACCTGATAAAAGTTCATTCAATAAAAGTGCATACTTAGACAGCCATGCAGATTCAAAAAGTGAAGTTACGTCCTGCTTCACATGTTTTAACTTCCTGTTATGCTCAACTTTATGCTTCATACTGCAGTAGTGATTTAATGGATATAAAGTGACCTAGGGGATAATCTGATGTTTTGAATGGTAAGTTCTAGCATAACAGGGCACTCTAGTTATTCATCCATGCATTTGAACATGTCCTTAGATTACTTTAGATGAACATGAACATGTCAAATGCCAAAATGCCATGCCTCGTGTCTGTTCATTAGACTCACTATATGTAACAATGGATCTTTCTGGAAAAGACAGGTAAACTGAAGGTCTGAATGAAGTTAGTCATTGGTATTTAATTTAAAATCTGATGCCATATGTAGTTTGGGATTACTTTCTCAGAACTCTAAATAACAGAAAACATTTTGGCCTAATCCCAGACGAGCTTGAAGAGCCTGATCTCCCGTCCCCGAGATTAAACTGTATGGGCTGAAACCTTAGCTTCATCCTAGATACAATGAGAGCGGGTTGTTTCAAGTAAGGCATTCTCTGCAATCTTGTCTCCAGCCCTGTTAAACAGCAGTGGTTGGCAATGACCGGTTCTCCGTGGGGCTGCTCCCTGCATTTTTCCTTTCCGTGTGCTTGACACAAGCCGAGGGTGTTGGGGTGACAAGGGAGAGCACAGACATCCCCAAAGATGAAGAGCTGAATAAGGCAGAAGCTGTAGCAAATTTCTGAAAAGATCAAAATGCTTCCCAGTGGCTCCCTCCACACTGTTGGAAATCCACAGTAGTTTTGTAATGCATGTCAGTGGCTAAAAGGTTTCCTGCTTGGATTCTCTTTGTCATTTATCCCTGGGGAGTGCAGCAACTTTAGGATCAGTTATGAGGAGATGATGACGTGGTGATACTGGTCACAGAAACTTCGGTCTGTTTGTTTTCTCCTTTAGCCAAACCTTCTTTACACTTCGACTTATGCAGCACCCGCTGGGCTTATGTCTCCCTGCTCTCATTGCAGCCAAGGAGCAGGTACTGCCAAACTGCTTGCAAGCTACATGCAACCCAGGAACTGTCACTGTTGATGCATTAGATATTGGCAAGTATTTTTCTTTTTTCAAGTTGCAAATGCTCTATAAATGTGCAGGTTCTTGCATCTGCATTTTGAAGCCAGCAGTGAGAGGTAAGATACAGTCATTTCCCCAGAGATTTCCTTACTGTTCCTCACTGATAACAACAGTACCAACTACAGTACCAAAAACAGTACAGCAGGATAGAAACTATTTTAGGGACGGAGGGAGGGTGGAGGGACTCCTTTTTTTTTTTTCCCCAAAAAATTTATTTTCTGGAGTCAAGCTGTTAAAGAATTCGCTCTATCCTACTTTGAATGTCAGTACCAAGAAATCAGCAAAAGAAGGTGTGTGTCTGTTATATTGTATGACACAGTTGAAAAATTAGTTAAATCAGGTACTGCAATGGAGAATTTTTGTCCTAGTTTTGGTAGACCAGGTGCTGAATTTAGAGCTGAAGCTATAAAATGGGCAAAGAAAGTAAAAAGAAACTCTACAGAAGGTCTCAATAATTCTAGCCCATTGAATGTCATTATTCAGTGACATGTGACTGCTTCTTTATCATCTCCAGAAAGATTGATTTAGTGGATCAGGTCAAACTTTGTAAAGCCAAGAGCTGCTGCATAAATGAATAGTGATGATTATTATTTTTCATTTTTAACAGTAGAAAAACATATGTCGAGGGGAAGAAGTCTTAAAATATAAATAGCAGATTTGATCCCAGCTTTCAACAAATTATTGATTAGTTTAAAATATGAGAAAAAAAAGGGTGGAGAAATGGAGCGAAGTACAACAAAAGTTCTCTCTGGTGGCTCAACCTAACTACAGAAGGAACGGAAATTTGATATTTAGCGTATGCATATGTATTTTGTTAGCAAAAACACACAACCAGAAATTTCAGGTACTGAATAGCAATGAGAATTCATGAGAGATTTCCTGAAGGGAAAAAAAAAATAACCCTCCCTGGTTTTACCAAAAAACATGTGTGTTAGAGGTGGTTTGATGGAAAGCGATGGCAGGAAGAGAAGACCGTAGCATGAGATTAGCACCCCCGCAGCGCGGAGCTGAGATGAAATGGGGAGCTGAATTCCTCGAGAGGAGATGGAGGGCAGAGCACCAGCACAGAGCTACATGTCACGAAGGAGGGAAACGGGAACAGAGTGACATGGTCACGTTGGTAGCCCAGGACAGGTGTTTAAGACCTGTATTATGTATTAAATGGCATCGGGGAGCCCAAGGGAAAGATGTTTCAATAATCACGGTAGTGGACAGTAGAAATTTGTACCAGCAGTTTAGCTATTGGAATAGGAACAAAGGGAATACATCTTAAAATCTTATGAAGAAAAAGATTTGGTGCAGTGTTATTTATTTATTTTCTTTATTTGCTGCTTGTAATAAGAGGTAAGTCTTTAAGATAAAATGTGTTAGGCCACTTTAGTGTAGAAATGGTGCATTGGTTGAGACACAGGACTGTTTTGAATAGAAAACAGGAAATGAATCTCTGATTGAGATCTGTTTCTTATCACTCTTGTCCTACTTTGAAGTTCTCACATTCAAAGTATTCTCTCTGCAAGAACAAAACTGTTTTCATAGTAATAACTCCCCTCCCTTCCTCCCTTCTTTCAAGTAAGCCTTTGTTTCTTTTGCATACACTGCCTTAAAATGTATATGGCATCGTTGGGAGCTATGTATTGCTGTCAGAGCCTGGAGTGTCTTTCGGCAGGCAGGCAGGGGGGCATAAGGGAGCATAAGGAAACCTGCCCATGCTGCTTGGATGCTCTTTGTCATTTATCCCTGGGGAGTGCAGCAACTTCAGGACCAGTTATGAAGGGAGATGCCGAAGGGAGGAGGCTCGGGTGTCCCGGAGCCATGGGGTGCCGCTGGCTGAGCGGGACCCTGAGGTTGCGGAGGGGTTGAGGTGGGAGCAGTATCGGCTCTGCCTCCGCAGGGCCCTGGCACACGTGGCAATGGCAGCAGAGTGCGGAAAACATCCTCGGCCAGCAGGCAGGACGGGAGCGGGTTATTGCTCGCACCGGCGGGGGAAGCAGACTGCCCTCCGCAGAGCCGTGGCCGCACTGTGTCGGTGGCTCCGCTGCTACGTGCGTTTCAGAGCGACTCTTCACAGCTTTGTCTTCTGCTGTGAGCTGCAGGAACAGCTCCACTCCTGAACTGAGCAGCGACTGCGGTGCGTTTGCACCCGCAGCATACAAGCAGCAAGGTGATGCGGGTGCGCTTTATACAGTGGCTGTGCAGAATAAGAACAGATTACATGGGCATTCACCAGGGAAGGCTGCACAGGCTGAAGGCAGAGGGGTGAGGTGGGAGTTGGTCTATGGAGGAAGTGAATATGAGTGATTGGCAGCTATGCAAATAATCACAAAAGCATAAGAAGACACTATTTAGACAAAAACAGACTATGCAACACAAGAAGACAAGGAAGCAGAAGAGCACCTGCTCATATCTTGCTGCGAATAGACCTGTGAAAGAGGACTGAGAAAAAGAAAATGGTTGTTGCATCCTTACACTTTTTCCTCAAGAGTAAGATTTTCCTCCTATTCAAAAGAGTAAAGAGCTTGGTCCTCAGAGGGCACGGAATAAAGCTGCTTCTTTAAAATGTCTGCACTTCAGTACATCCTCTGTGACTTATGTGTGATCCCCAATGACCTGCTCTGCACAGCTGATGTGCAGCCAGTTCCCAGCTTTCATCTTTAAATGGATTTCCCCACAAAGAGGGGGCTGCACAAAATGGTGCGTACAGCCTCAAGCTGTGTTAACATCATGCTGTTCTTTCCACTAGGCTGGTGAGAAAAAAACACCTGCCTTTGCTGCTGTATGTGGCCTTCCCCTGACCCTTCAGTGTATCTGAGGCCTGGAAGAAAGGTGGGGATTGGAAAGGCAAAAGTCTGGGGCTTGGGGCTTTTGACAGTTGAGTCCTCTCTCATTCCATGACTGAGGTGAATGCAACAATATTGCTGAGGGAGAAATGCCCCCATCATACTTCTTACTAGTCTTCAGTGCGTGAGGTCATGTCCCTGTTGTCCACTTCTGTTATGATACCTCTGTTTGTTCCTCTCCTGTAATCTCAGTGCTAGGGCCCTTCTGCCTTAAATAAGGAGACACAAGGAAGCTATTAAGAGTGGGTCTGGTACCTACGGAAGTGATTTGTATCTGACACCGGTGCATCTTGTGCATAAAATCTCTCCTTAAAGTAGTATTTTCATCTTGTTATCTATTAGTTAGGGTTAATGCAGTTATTTTCAAAGGGTTTTTTTGTGTGTTTATTTGGTTGAGTTTTTTTGGAGGGGTTATTTGCTTTGCTTCATTTTGTTTTCTCCACAATGAACAATGAAGCAGTAGCATCTCTAGGGGTTAATATCTGGAATAGCAGATCAGTGAGGTGAGGAATAGGCCTGTGGGGACCTGATACTATTCTAATTTTTCTGCAATTCACAGCAGGAATTCTTGTTAGAAATCACTCATTAAAGTTCATTCAGTCAGATGTGCTGCAGTACTGCAGTGCTCTGATGAATTACATATACATCCTCAATGTGCTTCAAAATGAATATTTTACATGGTAAATATTTTCTGAACAATAACCAACCATCAGCAGACATACACTAGCACTAGCCACAAAAAAAAGTGGGGAACATTTGCTGGTTACCAAGTAACAGCCGGATTTTGATGCCACAGCAGGAGAGCAGTGATTATTTGAACAACCTCATGTTGGAAGTTTATAAATCACTTCCATAGCTGTCGGATGTGCTGTTTCATCTTGTACCCTCCAATGACATAGAAATAAAGAACAGCCACAACATGTCTGTATTTAGCTGGTCCTCGAAGCAGCTTTGGGAGTTATGGTTATATGGTTAATGCAGTGCTTGGAAGATGGTACTTGTGTGTGCATTTACATATGCATTTATAGGTAATTCTTGAAACTGCAGAGTGAGAGAGATGATCTTTCAGGAGATGATCACAAAATAATAAATCATGAAGCCCCAACACTGTGCAGCTGCACTTCTGAGTGCCAAGTGCAACTCCAGCTCCGAAATGTGTGTCCATGGGCTGCTTACTCCATGGCAAAGCAAGGAGTCTGCCAGGCTTGACGTCGGCTGTGCGGCCTTTTGCCCCAGGTGAGGCATCGGGACAGATGCAAGTGCTTCCCGCTGCTAAATGCCGGTGCCTGTGTAGCATGTGTGTAACAGCTGTGTTCTGAGTTAGCCTAACCAGATGTTGATGCTATGCGGTGTTTGCCAAAAGTACATTTTGAAAAACTATAATACTAGTGAAAGTTGCACAAAGAATCACCGAGGATGTAAAAGCAGGAGGGGTGTTCAAGACACTGTCAGCGTGATTTCATGTTGGCCTCAGCTGATCAGACATGAGGCTGCCACTAAAAGGAGAAATTACACCTTGTCCCCAAGTACGTGTTCCTGCTACCTCTTTGATACCAGAACTTGCAATTGTTCAGCAAGTCCGGTCGGCTGCTGATCTGGCTGAGACCTACCCTTGCAAGAAAAGAACATTAGACTGCAGTAAAACTGCTGTGCTGACATGACTCATGGCTGGGTGATCACTAAAGCCGGTGCAAAACCGTGGGAATGGGCTGCTGGGCATGGGGAGAGGAGCAGGACTGCCCCTTTTGGCAGCTAAGCTTTAGACTGGTTCAGGGTGACAGGGAAACCAGGCTCCAACTTAGCAGGCCCCTTGGTTAGCTTATTCTTTTACTCAGCCACAACTGTGGGCATTTTCAGGCTGGATCCAAGTCCTCTAAAGGTCACAGTAGTGCTTAAGGAAGTTTCAGTGAAACCGCTATTGTTACAGTCAGAGTTAAATCCTCATTATTAAGAACATAAATAGGATAAGAAATGGCCATTAGATCTCCTCTCTCCCTGCAGTGTTCCCAGTCTGTGCTCCTGTTCAAAATGATCATAGCCCCTTCTTTGGGGACTGAAGTCTTGCTGTTTGACCTCTTTGCCTGCCTGGCCTCACAGGGAGCTATCATGGACATCTATGGCAAAAAGACTTTTCTGCTTACGCTATGGTCAAGTGAACAAACGTAGATAACTCCGTATCTGCTGTGGTTACAGAATGAAGCAGTTTCTCCCTGTTCTTGCAGAAAATACAAATTTTATATTTTTAGTTTCTCTTCATGCCTGAAACACCCTGGGAAAGAAGGGATTTCATGGCCTTGTAAAAGCTGTGCTCAGAATAGCTGTCAGAAGTAAAATGACTCATAATCAATACTAGCAGGAAGGCACACTTGGTGCAAAGGAAGTGTGTGGGCAGAGGAGTGAAATAAGCCTCTGAAAGGAACCAGCAGAAGCCTCCAAATATAGAAGTTGGTGATAATAAATACTAATTTTTTTTTTAATTGATGATAAAAATGAATGTATGATTCCAGTGACCGACAGGTGGTTCTTTTTCTCCTCCTCACTTGGCTCCCTTCCCCACCCAGAAGCACCTAAACAAGTCACAGCTTGTGCAGAGGCTGTGCTCCACATCCCCGCTCCTGTCACTGCAAAAAACACATGGGGCATCTCCCCAGAGAGACTTCGCAGTCCTGAATGCTGTGTCACCTGTGTTTTTGGTGTGTGATTCAACAGCAGACCTGATCTGATACCTTTGGCTTCATGTATACTGCTTGAGACGAGCTGTGTGCTTAGAAATGGGGCTCACAGAAGCCATGGTTAGTTTTGAGTAGGAGACTACATAAATGAGAAATGTAGGAGAAAACAAACACCAAGACATGTCTGTTCCTTTCAGATACGAGGATATCTGCCTCTCACTGGGCCTCACAGGAACTATCTGCCTTTCCTAAACCACTTCTGTTAAAATACCTATAATGTAATTCAGGAGCATTTTCTTTTTAATGACTAAATTTAAATTCAATTAGTTTGTCCCATATAATTTTGTAGCACAGTGTTCTGATACAGAATTTGCACAACTGAAACTCTCTCCCTGTTAGCATAGCATATAAAGCTATAGTAAAGTTCCATATGTCCCAAAAACGACATCCATTTACAAGACACACCAAAAACAAATAAACAAACAAACAAGCAATTATATAAATAGATAAGTTAGAATGTTAAGACTATTTTAATAGATTGAATGTCTGACAAAATTTTTGGTTTTATACATATGCTTTTCGAAGTTCTAAATTAGGCCCTGTCAGTTTAGTATATGGTACCTACTAACAAAATTATCTTTTACGTAATGTTTCCGTTTGCAAACTTAGAAACAAAAGTCTGTGTTAAAGTGACTTGCAATAGAATGCAATGCAATCCCGGACAGCCATTTGCATCCATCCCTCATACCATGACCGCTTGTTAGTAGACCCAATCATCAATGCTTGGTACTTGCACCACAACCTTGCCCTCACGAGCTGTAAAGCTGCTTTGTAAAATGTTACTCAGCAATGCAGGAGAACACTGTCTGTCTCATTTTACAGATGAAGAAACAGTTGCAGGGATGTTAAGTAGTTTATCTAAGGTCCTGGAGGAATAAAGCAGAGAATATAGTTCAAGAAGCCTAGCCCTCATGACCTTGATTTAGCTGACACTGTATTTGCAAGGCACCTTGTTATTCCCATTTGCTTTCTAGTATAATGGAGATATTTAATTCCAGTTATAAGAAAGGAGAGCTATGAGACACAGTCAATTATGATAATGAGGCTAAAATCATGAAGAACATACAAGAGAGTGTTTATCACTAAGAGGAATAAAATGTCCAGTAAGTTGTGGGCATGTGCACAATTAGTTCTGACTTTTGCAAGCAGACTCTGCTAAATCAGCAATTGGTGAAAGTGATCTTCTACATTTCCAGATACAGGCTATGTTAGTCCAGGACTGTCTTTCAAGCATTCATGTTTTGAACTGTATAAACTATGACTTCCTGAAAATAAAAATAGCTTTGTTAAACTTAGACTTTCATTAAACTATGTAAGATTACATGTGCCAGAAAAAGTATTTCTTTGCATAATAAAGGTTTCTGGCTAGTGACATTTTAAGACTTAAAACACATGTGATGTCCTGAGTCTCCTCTCCTCCCTCTCTCCTCCTGCTTTTGACTGCACTTGACTTTCCTCTTACACTGAAGTTTTTAATAACAATAAAACCTCAAAATGTACAGATGACTTCTTCTATCAGACAGAAAAGTAAAACAAACTAGAGCAGTAATCAGCATTTTATAGTTTCATTTCTGTGCCCACTAGAACACTAGTTTGTGCTTAACAATCATGGACAATCCCACAACGGTCACTGACTTGCCCCATACAAGGAGATGAAGAAGAAGCAGCCATCATTTGTACTAAGCCACAGTGTCATGTTTAGGACACGTCCACAGCTCACATAGTTAGTGAGACGGTAGCTCCTAAGGCTAAGTGTCAAATTGTATAGTAGAAGCAGGCAGTGTTTGACCTCATGCATTAACTTCAGAAAAAGCCTGAGGTGAAGAAAAGCAGCATGCAGCAGAGCACAGTGATGATGCTGTGTGGATATCCCCACGGCCTGATAGTTTGTTCTTTTGGACTCAGAAAATTTCCCCTCAAAACCATTCCTGAGACTGCAGTCTGACTGTTCAGGGGTTGCTATCAGTGAAGTCAGGAAGTTTGAGATGGGTGGCTGAAGGGCTGAGGCCTTAGTAATGTTTGTATATTTTTTGATAATATTTTCAGGGGAAGACAAAAAAGCAAAGCTAAATGCTGGAGATGTCTCCTGAGGTGTGGACATGAGCGGCAGTTTGTACACCATCCTTGTGAGTTTGCCTGCAGCCCTGAAATCCCGGGGGATTGTTTGTGGGGCCTTTTGCCTGCCCAGCCCAATTTGTATTTCAAGCAAGTTAGAGAATATGTTTTTGATTCTCTTTTTTTGTGAGAAAGGGGACCGTTCACATCACCTAAGAATGGGCATTCATCCTGTCCAGCCCAATCAAAAGCACATGGTGAGGAAGCAGCATTTTCCCTGCTGGAATTGTGCACGGAGGAAGGTTCCCCTTCATCTGTGGGTCCTTTCCCCGATCTCTGTGAACAAGCTCCCTTCTTCTCGCTTCTGCAGAGTTGCAGAAGGTCTATAGCTGTTCACGACTGCAAACCCACTCCAAAACTGACAGCAGAGAAAAGAGACCTGCGAAGATGGGTAGGAGAGAAGAGCAACTAAGAACACAGCTTTCTGCAGCACTTTGCTGCCAGGCTGAGAAGCAAATCTAGAGCAGTGCACAGTATTTTCTGCGATGCTTATTTTCTCTTGGGTAACAGAAGCATGAAATGAAAGAAAGCCATTCTGTGGAATGAGCAGCCTTGCCATATTAGCATCTTGTGGCCATATAAAGACTGCAATCTCTAAAGTTGCCCCTGTTGTTTCACTCGATAGCACTGCTGGCAGTGACTCAAGAATACAAAATGATTTACAGCACAACCAATGATACAAAAGGGAAGAAAGGCAAACAATGGGGATGTTTTTAATGAATCGCTTGCCTCGTTATAGACGATTTGTTTAGAAGCTATTTTTCTGTTTCATTTATATTTAGACACTGTTATTGGCAACTCTGCTCTTACTGGTATGCACCAGTGATTCAGACTGCGATGCGCTCCCCTGTTTTTGACTCTGGGATAGAAGTTTGTGGTTCCCAGAGCCTGACAGGACTGGTTCTCTCTCTCTCTCTGTTGACCATGCATGTATGCACACAAATAGAATGTAAATATTTATTATTTCTCTGTAGAGAATACACATACAATAATCAAGCAGTCCCTGAATGGCAAGGGACTGGCAGCCTATGTAGCTTTGAAACAACATGGAAGTGAAATGTTCTGTGCCTGGTTGTTCATTTTTTGCTGCACATCAGTGAATTTAGATGCTCTAAGTTAACTTTTAGAGTACTTAGACATTTTGACCTCTCTGTCACAACAGGTTTATCTGAAACTTAAACAAGTATACACAAGTTTTTTTTTTTTTTTTTTTTTTTTTTCTTCTGTATGACCAACTGTTGACCTAACAGTTACCTTTTTCAAAAGAGCAAATAGATAACTATTTAATGTTCTGAATATCAGCTCGGAAGCCAACAGACCTGAATTCCTAGCCAAATCAGAAGTCACTTTCAAACTTTGCTGCAAAGTAACATATAAGTAACATAAGTAACCCATATGTAGGCCCATAGGATGCACAGTATTTCAGTGCTCCTTGGAAGAAACAGAAAGCCTAACCTGCTTCTGCTGAGTTTTGTCTGCAGATTGCTACGGTTTGGTGCACAAAGTGCTAACTCTAAATCAGAAATCTGAAGTATTTCAGAAAGACGATTTCTACACACACCTGTAACCTGGTGCAGCAGCAGTGGAGCAGCAAAGCAAAACACTCTTTGCTGGGGACCTGCTCTCCACACTACACGCATATGGGAGGTTTAAAAGACAAATGCAGGTGTGAACTAATTGGAAATTCCTGAATTCATTTGTCTCAGTGCTTTAAAGGCAGACTGATTATAAACAGAAGATGGAGAAAAAGGAACTGTTGGAAAACATCATTCTATCCAAATTTTACATACATTTTTTTTTATCCCCTTTGACTTATAGAACTACATGGACTGAGCACCAGCACAGTTGTTTTGTTGAGGTCAAATTGAATTGAAACACACTGCTTTGTTAAAACCCAATAGAGAAAAATGTGTTTCAGTTGGACACATTTGGAATCATCAGAGTGGTACCAAAGCCACCCAAGCCCTAACCTCATCCCTCCTGATCTTTTCTTTAGTTGTCCCCATCTTGTTTTGTATTTTGAATGTGAGCTCCTCAAGGTACAATCTATTTCTACAAAAATAAGAGCTTTCTTATTTTGGTTAAATGACGTAATGGGGCTTAGGGATGCTAGGCCAAGGCAAAAAAAAAAAAAGTAAGCAAAAATAAGAATAGCTTTTTTAAATATTCTGATCTTCCATTAAATTTTAAGTCTGCCCCTGCTCTCTATTTTCGAAGCAATTGATGACCCCAGGAAATCAATGAATGCACATACATTTCTTGCTTTTGAGATTCAGTTTGTTTTGTATGTAAAATTTGTACATGCAGTTGTCACTCATCATATGGGTGAAATCCAAAAGTACAGAAAAGTTATAGAAAGTGATATCTTATTCAGAAACATACAGTCCAGTTGTTATAAAATTTGAAGAGAAATTTGACAATTGCAAGATTTTCTGGAACATTAGCATGGGAAAAACAGTCTATGTCTTCACCATGGGGTAGGTGTGTGTATGTCCCATATTCTGGCCCCAGGAACACCTGGAAGAGAGGACCTGTTGGAACACTTGGCAAGCACCCCACCAGCTGCTCATCCTGGTGACCTCTGTGCAACCTCATCAGTAATGCAGGGAGAAACATGCGGAGCTGATGGCTGAACATGAAATCCTCCACAAAGCTCAGGAACTTCCAGATGCCAGAAATAGGCTTGCCGGTTCCTGAGAAGTAGCTTGCTTGTGCAACACAGCTGCTAGACAAAGAGAGAGATCTGGGGAGAAAGAGAGGATTTTTACAGCTTCAAGGTGAGGGTTTTGTTATTTTTGTGTGTTCTTTTGAAGCTTCCTTTGAGGGAAGTAGTGGGAAGAAACTGGTAAAGGAAGACCAGAAGACATTTAATTGTTCTACTCCCACAGCAGATTGGGCATGATAAACGGAACTTGAGTTCCATGTCTCTAATTTCTTTCTTTGAATGTCCCTGATTCTCTTTTTGCCTAAGGCAGACATCTATTTTCCTATTATAGTTCCTCTAAAACTAAATAGCTCCTGGGACTTGATCCAGCTTCCACTGAAGTGAGTGGGATTTTTTTAATTGGTTTCAGTGGGAATAGAAATGGACCTCTGGGATACATTCTTGAATTATTATATATTATTTTTTGGTCAGATTATTTTGTCATGAATACATCCTGAATTCTTGAGGAAGGCACATGCAAAGTGTACAAAGTTTTACTTCACAGCAAACCTCTTGCTTTATTTCAAATCTAAATTGGGTTAGGGATAAAATCTAAAAGATCAAATCAAAATCTGTTCTACCACCCAAGTGAATTAATACTTTTTGTTTGATTTTTGGTTTAAACCCCAATAGGCATATGCCAACATATTACACACAGTTTTCCACTGTAAATACCTTATAAATAAAGCATCTTACGATGCCAAACTATAAACTTCAGTAGTAACTTCCAAAAGGTTTTGGTATGACAGGCTAATGTTATTCCCTGTTTTAAATTACTAGCTCCCTGGATAGAGCAACACAGAGCATTAACAACCAGGTAGTGTTAGGTGGTTCTGGTTTTGTCATGCCACAATCTGCTTCTGATCACAATGAAGTAAGTGGTCATTAACCTGTTTCCAAATGTATATTTGGACCAACAGGGCTAAAAATACAGAGACTAAAGAGGAAGCAATCACGTGGTGGACATGAAACACTGAAGTATATACTGACTTCTCAAAATTACATATCCTTTTATCTTCCAGTGCAGTCCTATTTATGTGTCATTACCATTTGCAGCTCAGCTGTACAGTGTTTGAGGAAAGGCTGTTACCATTCCTGGGAGGTATTCAGTATAGAAATCCTTGGAATATGTTCCTAAATATATAAATATGTGGCACATTTTATATAGTTGTTACCTGCTACTATTCTCTACTTTTTCATGGTAACATTTCTGATATATGCACACTGTAATCATTTTGTTTGTTTTTTAATGAAAATGGATTCATCAATGTTTTGTGTGGAACATGTTTGTAGTATTCCAAAAGGAATATGAAAGGAACCAATTACACTATTTAGCACGGAGAAGCCTGTCCGTCACTTGCACTTGGACCACTAGTGTATTTGCTTTGCTTATGAATAGGATCTATATTAGCATGCCTTGTTTACTGAGTGAACTGTTCTGGAATGAATATGATATCTCCTCAGATACAAGAAAAGACCTGTTGCTTTTTAAGACAAGATGTTGCTGAAGTTGCTGCGATTTTCAATGGAAGTTCCACAACTGGAGCCACTCCAAGATCTGGCTCTTAATTTGGAAA
>VZSV01000279.1:666209-701768 GCA_013398735.1 Nothocercus julius
GTTTAAAATCCAGTGTTTTACAATAGGAGCTGCCTATGAGGAACTCTGCAGCAGATATCTCATCTCCCCTTAGCTTCCTGCCAAATCACTGTGAATGTTCGAGTTTCTTGACTTTAAGAGGTTCCTGGATGCTTCTATGTGTGCATTTGTTGCCTTAGACAAAAAAAATCATAAACTGTAGTCAATGGTAGTGTTTTTTTCTTTGTTCGGAGGGAAGGTTTTTTAAGACAAACTATGTCCTCTTCTAGAGCGCTAGAACTGGTTTGCCTAAAAATAATGAAACTAACGGTAGGGTGTTTTCTTAACTATTAGTCTTATTCAGCAGGTAAACAACTTCTGTCACTGGTGACTGCAAGTAACTCAAATATGTGTGTGTGTGTGTGTGTGTGTGTGTGTGTATATATATATATACACACACAATAAATACTAACATACTTAAATCTGTTTAAATTTGTTGTCTTTTTTTTTCTTCTAGTTAAAAAAAAAAACTAAAAAATGGAGAGTCTAGAGTAAAGGATTTTTTTTTGTTCCCCTTTATTATGAATATTCCATTTTTTTATATGAATTACAGTAACTTGTCAATTTAAAAAGGTGGCCTCATATCTATTGGTAATTATAAAGGCAGTGATAATGGCTGCAATTGCAGTCCACTTTTTCATTATTTCCATGTTAGAGATTGCTTGTGAGGGCATGTAGGGCATCCTATTGCCTAGAAAGATGGTACTGCAAAAGCACCAAGAGGGACAC
This sequence comes from Nothocercus julius, assembly GCA_013398735.1. Lineage (NCBI taxonomy): Eukaryota > Metazoa > Chordata > Aves > Tinamiformes > Tinamidae > Nothocercus > Nothocercus julius. Next base: position 666,957 of record VZSV01000279.1, read on the forward strand.
AAAGTTGACTTGTGCAAGTCATTAAGCTATTTGGTTAGCTAGTGATTTTACTGGGCCCCTTCTTTGCTTGTTGAAGGATGAGACATTTTATCTGCATGAACTGAAAAGTCCTGTTTGCCAGCTCTTTAACCGACAAAACTTTAGGATGAGGAGGGCTCTGGGCACTGATCTCTGCTGACCAATGCATGTTGACTTTTTTTCTTCTGTCAAATGTTAAAGGTTATTTCAGTCCTGCTACTTCAGTCCGTGCAGGATTTGTATCAGTGCTAGAGTTAGTTGCCATCTACATGATTCAAAGCAGACAGGGGATTATTCGAATTACTTTTGAAACAAAAATTTTAATAAGTTGCATTCTTCTGTCAAATCAGTTGAATCAGTCAAATCGAATTCTCAGTCTGTGTTACTTGGCAGGTATGAAAACATGCTCTTTGCATCTCAAAAGTATGCTGTTAAATGCACCCTTTTCCCACCAAAATCCTGGCAATATTAGCCTCTTTAAACCATTTGATTATGGGAGAAGAAAAGCCCTTAAGTGCAGTGAGTGAGATGACTGTTAGATTTATGTGTCTGTGGTAGCAGGATGACCTGAGAATGGAGTGTTAGCCCACAGTTACACTCTCCTTGTAAGAGTGGCTTAGGTTCTCAAGTAGTAGTATAATACATACTGAGCCTCTGTGCAATAAAAATGGAATATATTAAATTGGAGTGAAATACAAGCAGACTTCAAGCCTTAGGGAGCTGTATTTTTGTATTCCCAACATGTCCCTGACCCACATATCTCTAAGTTTTCTCCTTAGCCACATCCATGCAATGTAGTCACTAAGCATCCATGTAAACACACCTGTGTCACCAGTGAGCCAAAGACTTTCATGAGGACAGAGAAGAAATAGGAAAGCTTGATGCTGATGCAGATAAATACGACTTGAAGGTCAGTTTTATAGGGAGCTACGTGTAAACACTGTAAGACACTGAAGCAGTTTAGTGTTGGTAACTTCTAACGGGGAAGGTAGAGGTTTAATCTGAGGCTGCTTATTGAGAATTACATTGCAATAATAATAAAAATAGGCTTCATTAATTGGACCACTCTATCCACCTGTGATCTCTTAGCCATGATAATGATTTTTCCAAAGCAATCCATAGGGCTGGGGGAGAGGTGTTCAGAGATGGGTCTAAGTTGGCTGCTGAGCCAGGTGAATAGAGATGCCTCCTTCCTTCAGAGGCACCTCAGTGTTAGCCACAGCTTCTGAAGGACCTTTGTTTTGGGAGGCACATCTTGCCTTGGTAGGATTGGGAGAAACTAGAGGTAGCTTTCACGATTCTCTGTGCCTCAGCTTAATGTTATTTTTCATAATATCTTCATGCCTCTTTCGCTTGCACGTATTCAGACTGCTGAACTCAGTGGCGTTTGTTAATTCCATTCACATTCATTATAGGTTTATTACATGAACAGGTGTACCAGTTAGAAGCTTCATAAGGAAATGATAAAATCTGCTCTGCTGGCTCTCTGTCATCTTATGTGTGTGTGTAACTGCTGAAGATGTGATGTGACTTCTAGTTAACGGTTTACTTTTGACTCAAATGAAAAGATGATTGGAACTGAGTCAAAACACACACAGACTTGCAAACCTAACCTTTGGCATTTCTGTTTGTTAATAGGTTGCAGAAAGATGAACAATTTGACTATCTAAACTTTGTATTGGGCTTTATCTTCATCGCATTATCATTTTGTGGATGAACTCTTGGATCTCAATGTCTGTGGTTTTTTTTTTTTTTTAATGGAAGGATTGAATGTTTGTAAACTCTATACCTGTTTGACGGTTATGTTTGTTAGGTCATGGCCTCTTTGGCTTAAGAAAGATTTTATGTCCTAGGATAGAAATAAATGCATTCTGTAACATTTTTTCAAAATGTCTTACATTATGCCTTCATATTTTTTGTCAAATTTGAACCTCTTCTATCTAATTTGAAAAACAAACTGAAAAATGCTACGTGTTCCTGTTGTTTTTTTTCTGCCAAATTTGTAACAATAATACTCAGTTTTCATAAAACTCTTAGTGTTTATAATACTATCATAACCACCCCTGCAAAACAGAATTGTTTTGTCCACTAAAATTGTTTTGTCCAGTCCTCTAAAATCATCTGTATTTTCACAATAGGAGCCATGCTAATAGGAATTTTTCACCTCTTCTAAGATGATTTGTGTGCCAGTTATCATACTGGATTTCTGTTTGTTTTGTTTTTCTGTCAATTTTGTTTTCATAAACAGCCTTATACAGAACTTCTCAAATAGGCTGATGGGACTTTTAATCTGTCATGGAAACAACAGACTGAATAAATACGAGGTAATGGTGAGATCACCTGCTGACATTGCAACACTAACAGTTTCTTATAATTGGTTAAATAAGTAGTTTTGTTTTTATTTAGAGATACAGGAAATACACCAAACCACTCTGAGGACAAGGCTCCAGACAGGCAGAAAGCTTCAAACTGTCATGCAAATTCTAGTGCTTAGGTAGCTATTTATGCCTCTTAATGAGCAAGTGGTATGGTTATGTCTGCAAAAAGCTGTCCAGACTTTTCGTAGAAGGTAGTTACAGCTCAGATATTAGGAGCGTGTCTTGGCAATACCAGCGCACACAGCCCTTCTTGCCACTTTGCCCCCAGCCAGCTAACTTTCATGCCAGAAGTGCACCGTTTATAGATCTGGTTTTGTGAATTAAGCTGGCCATTAGGGTGTGGGCTGAGGCTGCAGGCTTCATTCATCTGGGATTTGAAGTAGTGGGGATTCAGTGACTTAAAACAACTAGTCCAAATTCTACTTGTAATTAACATATTTTAAGAAGTTATTGTGCAAAGATATTTTTTGTCATTTTGTGGTGCTGTACTTGCAGCATGATCTTGTGTTTCAAGCGTTACTGTTCAGGGAGGTGTAATTCACTTCTACTAAGGCTATTTGTCTTTAAAGATGGGTAGAAGACGTACTTAGTTTAGTATTTAAATACATAGTTAGATTTTTAAAATAGCTAATACGGAGCTGCAGTCTTTATACATGTCATTTAGATTTTACAAGTGCGCTTAACAGTTGTGTAATGTGTGCTTTGCCCTAACGTTTATTTCATACTGCAATAGGATACTGCCGAATTGCTTTTTTTCCCCCCTCAGTAAAATACAGAAGTTTTTCTCCTATTTTGAATTCAAGTTGTGTTACAACTGAGTGATGAGATCCATGTGTTAATGAGTTAAATTTGACAGCTTTTCATTTATATCTTGGATACTGAACATGGTTCCTTTAACTAGAAGGTAACCTATTTTGCAGTGTTGAGGTCCACTGTAAAAATGTGCATCTTCTTTGCAGGCTTTCATGATTTAATTTGCATTCTTATTAAATACATTGGGTGTGCGGTGCATTGTCATGTGTTCTGGCTGTTCAGCTGTGTTGTATGAGAAACAGCTTGTAGTCAGGTTATGGTTATTCTACTAAGGGAGGGGAAACTATTTATAGATAGTCTGAAAATAACTTCTGCAGAGGTTATGCTGTTATGAAAGATTTTTAACAGGCAAGATATTACTTTGCAATTTTGATTCTCTTTTTTCACAGCTTGTGATCATTTGCAAACTCTTTTGTGTAGGCGTGTATATTACTACCTGCTCTTTAGGGAAAACTTTTAATGCTTCCAAGTAAAAGAAATTGTCTAAGGATTATGATTCTCAAATTTTGTTTTTTGTGGGTTGTCCGCTTTGTTTTGTTTTCTCCAGCAGCCTCCTCCTGCTGTGTTGATACCCTCCTGCTTGGATCTGACTAGATGTGCAGTCTGCAGAACCTGTTTTTCCGTAAGACTTCGTCCAGCTCTTGGTCTGTTAACATCGTCCTCTTCGTATAGTTGCTCAAGCCCAGTGCTCTGTTGGCTACTGCTTTTTTGTATCTCCCATTTATGCTTCTGAGGTAACCAAAGATGCAGAGAGCAACACAGAAGCAATTCTTTGCTCCTCATGTAGCTCCTCAGCTGGAGAAAGGACACTGAAATCTCATTCTTGCCACTTGTTCTCGCCCAGTTGTCCTGGGCTGTGCAGTGATCCAATGTCACTGAGGCAGCTACAGCCACTTCCTAATACTGCCCATCCTCTTAATCCACTGTTAGGACTTCTTCCTTTTTCAGCTACCCATATTTCTGTCCTAACAAATACATTGATCAGAGGTTTCTGTCTCTCTGTCATGTAATGCTACCCAGCCAAGTTTCTCTTCTGCCTTCCCTTCCTCCTTCATGTTCTTCTCTGTTTTTCTTATGTTTCGGATGTGCTTTGAGGCTCATCTGCCTCTACTTTTTATTCCTAGTCTATACATTTTACCTATTCAATTTTATTTGGAAAATTGTAAGGGTAAAGATAAAATATCTTCATTTTACTCTCTAAATCTGGCTTTTGTCAGTCTGAGGAAAACTGGAAGACTCTGTTCCCCAGCTCATGAGCAAGGACAAGTTACATACGAGAAAAGCCCCGCTGCAAGTCCGCAAGCAAGTCTGTGTTGTTTGGTGAGAAAGGTGCAACACCAAGATGCTCAAGTGTGGAAGAGATTTAAAATATAAAAAATCTGCGAAGCAGTACTCTACCTAACAGCAGAGGAGGTGTGTAAAACGTAATTATAAAGGCAGAACTACTTCAATCATATCTTTTAGGGACTTCTAAGGAGTGAACCAATGATGTACCTAAATGTTTCTGAGGAGTTTTTGTTCCTTCTGTCTTCAGGGTTTCTGTCTGTTGTACAATCTGTTCCCAAATGGACGAGTGCTCTCAGGACAGCCTGTCACTATAGGTGGATGATGTCTGAACACAGTGTGTGTTTTTAAGAGCACAGTAAATAGTTCACTGGCCATTCATAATAGTGTTTTGGGAGCAGCGATTCCTCCTGTCACTTAGAGCCAGCCCTTACCAATGTGTTTCCTTTCCGTTATTGCCTCTAGTACTTGTAATCCATCCTTCCTTTTACTGAGAACCTGTTGAACTTGTTGGCAGATGCGATGGACAGTAACTCAATAACAAACTTGTTTGCTCACAAGTGTGGCTGCCAAACTGTGTGTTTTTGCTGAACATCTAGTCCTAATAGGTTATTTCCTGGACTACCTGGGATTGTGAGTGACCGGAGCTGAGCTAGCGAGAAGGGGTTATCTAGCTCAAGTTTCACAGGGAAACACTGGCATACACCCAAGGACTTTCCCAGCTAGTGCTGGGGTGCAGCTCCGCGCAGGGGCATCAGGCGTGAGGGCAGCCGCTCGCCGTGAATGTGGGCACTGCTTGGGGGCCCCTCGCGCCGCGTTGGTGGGTGAGCAGGATGTATGGTTTACAGAAGTGCGGGCAGAGCTGCCAAAACCGTGTTTCTCATGGAAGCGGAGACCTTTGGCAGCCCTCAAGTCAGCGGGAGGAGCGCGGAGGAGAGGGGCTTCCCACAGGGTTTCCCGCTGCGGCGCCTCAGGCTCCGGGCCTCTGGCGGGCTTCGGGGCAAGTCGCCGTGTACCGCCGGCACCGCCATGAAGAACCGCAGCCGTGTCGGCAGCAGCCAGAGGTCCCTGTTCCCGTCCAGGTGGAAGTCAGGCGGCCAAGCCCATAGCTGCTTCGTCACTGCACTGGGTGTTTGCTGCTCTGGAGGAGCTGCTTCCTGAAGCAAGGGAAGTCAGAGAAGCACTCAACGTACTTGGAGTTTGCAGGGCAGGGAAATATGACATGCATTTGGTTAGGAGGCTGTGAAGCAGCTGCCTCAAGCATTATTCCTCGGGGAGTCTCATTGCTTCCCCGATATTCTGGTGCCGTTCAGCGTACCCGTAGCGCTGCGCTGCGTGGCGGCTCTCGGGGCTGCTCAGCAGAGCACAGCGCCGGCAGAAGCGTCTCTGGCAGCTGGCACCGTCAGCCCCGTTTGCTGCGGGCCCCGTGCGGCGCTGCCTGGGCGGTGTCGGCTTCGGTGTCACCGCGTTGCTCCAGCAGCCGAGGCCGGCACGGCGCGAGACTGAGCGCGCAGGGAAGCGCTCCCGTCCTGAGACGGTGCAGGCAGCGGTGGAGTTAGTGCTCTTCAGATCCAGACCTGGCTGTGGTGCTTAACATGCGTGTGTTGTGTCTGCAGTCTCACGCAGGCAGTCTGGTAGGGTTGTACCCTGCTGTTTCCTTCTCCCCTCCGCGGTTCAGTATGTAACCTTTTAGCTTTGTGCAAATATACTTGGAAATTTACAAAGTATGTAATCCAAATTTTTATTGAGCCATTGTGTTGAATTGTGTATGAAGCCCTGCTGAGAGATGTCTAAATAGTTTGCGTGTTCTTACGAGGTCATAACACTCCAGTAAGGTAATTTTACTGAATAAGGTAGTAATTTGTGTAACTGATTTATATGCTATCAGCCCAAGCTGGACTAGTCGTTCAAGGACCTGGGATGTAATCGTGTACTTATTTAATTTGCTTGGGCAGCCTGGGCTATGTAGTGAACTGGAGCAGGAAAATCATACAGACAGAAAAAGTTATTTTAAGCCGTGTTGCTGCTGAACCTCTTGCCACGGTTAGATGGCACAGAAAGACAACTGCACCCCTTGAAAACAAACACCGTTTTTTAAGGTATACTTCTTATACTTCTTTTCTCTCCTTTGCACACACAGATCTGGTTTGAACAAATCTGTAGTTCACACATGACATAATGTTCAAACCGAGACCTACACGGGCTTAATGGTTTATGTACGTACACTTTTTGTATATTGGTTTTCTCCTCATGGAACAATCTGTAGAAAAAAAAAATAGCAAATACTGTTAAGACAGTGAGGAAACAGAAATCTGACCCTTCGCTTGCTCTTCTGTGAAGCAAAGTCTTGATAACTTGATCTTGCAGGTGGTGAGTTGCGCAAATGAACCGCTCTACCGACAGAGGAGAGGTTTGGTGAGATGGATCTGTTTGGTGTCATCTAGCAAATAGCGCTGTGTGCTGGACAGCCTTGCTCACTCCTGTCTCGCATCGTCGTGCGGATCTGTCCTTGGGGGACTCCCGCGGGTTACTAAGCGAACAAAATATTCAGGGAGGGGAATGTGCAGCGGGAAATATGGAAAGAAATGGCCGTAGAGAAGCAGGCCGTAGGGAAGAGGGATCACTCTTTGCTGGTAACTGGGTTGGACTGCCTTGGCTATGTCAATGGAATGTGCTTGCAGCCTCTATCTCACTCTGGCCTTACATTTTTAATTTTCACAATTAAGCTATGCCAACAATGTAAATATGGGCTACTAATTATTGTGGTACAAGCACACAATGTTCAAGTATGTAAAAATATTGTAAAAAGTAAAGTTTGCAGTGAGAGAGTTTCAGACTCATCAGGATATGAAGGAAGCACCCAGGAGCATCCAACTCTGAGTGCTTTTGGTGTCATGGCAAGGAACAAGATAGCCTCAGGTGTTTGAACTCGTGCGCTGAGAGCAGTAGCTCAGCTTCCTAGGAGCTGTGACATCTGTGACCCCACAGTGGGGAGAGGGGAAGAAAGTCTCTGACTCTTCCTTCTGGTAACTGTTTTCTTTAAGCTAACATGAAGTGGTAATAGATGAGATTACTTAATAACCTACCATGCCACAAACCTGCTCCCCAGAATTGGTCATCTCTTCAGTGAATAACTTCCTGCTCAGCAAAAGGCAGTAGGATGAGGGAGGTTATGAAATTCGGGTAGGCAATACTGCCAGTTTGCTTTTCGCTCTAACAGTCTGGCCAAACACAGATGTCAGATCTATGAATATTCATGGTGATACCAAAACCATCAAAGCATGATAGGGGTTTGAACCTGAAGCAGATTGGATCTGGTTTCATGGCACTTTTCATGAATGCTAAGCAGAATTTGAAATGCCTCCCTGGCAAGGAGCCCCTGGTGGGAAGTCCAGCAGAATTATGATATGCAGATGTCCTTTGTGTTCATAGTAAAAACAGATTGATTAATATTGATATCTAATTCAGAACAACTTTGAGAGGAGGTCCAGGTGTTTTGTGACCCACAATTAATTGAATTAATTATTTTTGACAGCATTAAATTGTCTTGGTGCCCCAACAGACTTATAGTATTCATGGTATGTGTGTCAACTTCCCCAATTATATTGCATAAGGATCTTCACTGCACATTTTGTGCTTATTGTCTGGCAATTTTGCACTCCTGATCCTCTGCTCAAGCTAAGGCTTTAAGTATGTCTCCAGACTCGTCAATAAGACGATAGAAATTCTTTGATCTCCTTTATCTTGTGCTTTTCATGATTGTGGTAATTAATCATGTATTTTAGTACCATGTTTGTTGGTTATAGTGCTCTGCTCAGCTTGTGAGGTCAGGGTGGACTTGTCTCTTGTGCTTTCTAATACTAAAACTGCTTTGGTATTGTTTTAAATAACACAGATGAAGGGTCAGTGTTCCTGATGAACAGAAGTTGTATTCAGCGAAGTTCATGGATTTATGTCAAGTTTTTGACATGTCAGTATGCCAGTAAAACACTGAAACTACTGCTGTTTTCTTGTGAACCTGGAATTTACACACTCATAAGACTGCCTTAATGTTTTCTGTTAGTGTTTTGTGTTCTAGTGTCAAAAAACGCAATTGAGTTTTGGAGAAAGATTCTCTTAGGTAGCAAATTATTTAGGAAATATGCATATGTTCACAAAAATCTTACATATGCTTCTTTCACGGAAAAGATGCATGTGAAACACCTATGGCACAGCTCTGTATGTTTACAGGGGGAGGAGATACAACATGCTGAATACTGTTTAACTCCTCAAGTGTAAAGTAATAAATTACCCTCTGTTTCATCCTGTCTGGGTTTCTAGGCACTGTTTATATGCTATGTAACTCAGGTGGCAGCCAAAACTTGATCTGTTTCCCTGAAAATACTCAAAGTGTGTTGAATTTTATGTAAGCATGCATAAATGGCTAAAATAATGTTTTTCTCATTCTTTTCTTTTTCTTTCCCTTCCCCTATTTCTTTGACAGCTTTGAAGTGTCTGAGTGAATGATACTGTCAATATCAGGCGTGTTTGGGCTCATACTTTGCTCTGAGCACTTCCTTTCTATGAACACACCTGCTTTTTTCAGCTTTGATTTCACTAGTAGTTGTACAAAGTTTCTGGCAGAGCCTGGGTAAGGGAGAGTCTGTACATGAATTTACCCCGGAGTAGTATGTGGCAAACAGGTGGTTTGACTAGCAGACAGTGAAATGGGAAGCACAAGTGGTGCTCTGAAATGCGGTTGGGATCTTCGCGTCCCCACAGCTGGCCTTGGGATTTCCACTTCAGCCTCCCTTGCTATCCTGCCTTAGGATAATGGTGGCAGGCAGAAGATGCTGGATTTGCATGTGAAAAGGAAGGCTGGGAAGTATTTGGGACAGAAGAAGAAAAAGGGATGCACTGCAAGCGGGAGGAGGAAGAAGGATTGTGTGTGAATGAGAGATGACCCAGCAAGAAGCATGTGTGGAGAAGAAAGGGCTTCTGGAGCACATAAGACAGGTTTAATGATGACTCCCTTGAGGAGCAGGGGGAGGCAGGGAGCAGAGATCTCTGTGGTGTGAAAATACCTGGGTTTGGCTCTTGTGCCAGCAATGAGTGAAGTGAAAGGGAGTTCCCAGCCTGTTGGCCGCTACTTTTGTGCGTGCTCCAGGAGTATCTGCAGGAAGCTTCAGTCACAAGTCGGGAAGTATGGCCTTCCGGACTTGTCTCGCTGAGGGTTATGGAAATCGAGTGCAAATTCTTCATAAACATCATTCTAGTGTATGCACTGTTCTTTCGGTTAAAAAGAAAAATGGGGAGTAGGGAGGAGAAAAGTGAGTGGGATCCTAGTATCTTTCTTAAATTAATCATTTGGAGGTTCAGACTGACAGTCACTAACACAGAATGCTCAGCAACATTATCCGGACCATTCCCTGCTGCCTGTTAACTACATAACCTGCAATTCTCCTTCCCTGCTCCTCTGTGAGTAACTGGCTGGACTGGTATCTTCATGTAGTCAGAGCATAGCTGTTGGTCGCTGTATGGTTTTGACTGCGTGGTGGGCTGATGTACTTCCAGTTGCATGAACAAGAAGTCATTAAGGCTTGTGGTTCTTCACAGCTAGCTAGCTTCACATTCTTTGTTTAGTTCTATGAAATATTGAAACTTGCCCAACTGCTGAGAGCAAACTCAAAACGATCTAAAAAAAAAGCTAATGCTATGTCCTTGACACTTACATTTTAGCATAACTCTGTGCTGTGTAATTCATTACTGGCCTAGACTATTGGGAAGGTCGAGAGAGTGAAATAAGAATGAATTTTGGAAGAGAAATGTTTTGTCCATTAGCAAACAACTTTAGTTTGTCAAAGAAACCCGTATTCCGTCTGTTTCCAGCACTGAAGGCTTCTGCAGTGTTTCATCACTGTGTTCTTGTTGCCAGAAGTACTAGGCTGACGTCCTAGCAGACTGGATGCACAGTGGAGTTTGTGTCTGGATACCACTGCATAAAAACCTGCATATCTTCGAGGACTGGAACGTGGCTCTTCCATTACTTCATGGGTTTCATACTTCATGGTTTTCAAATTTCCTTCATGGTCTCTCTTTTCTGTGTGAGATTTTCACTATTTTATCTTCCTGAAGGAGTGTTAGGAAGTGCTTAGGTTTTCATATGTGCTATATTTGCATTACTTTTGTGTAACTATTTAACTTTAAATTTAATCATTAATTCAAGGAGTTGGATCAAGGGTAAAAGAGGTTTTAGTTCACTTCTGAAGTTGAAATTGATGTACTCTGCTGAATTTAAGGATAAAGGAAAAATTAAACATAGTATGTGGTTTGCTGACGTCTACATTTAATGAAGTACTCCCTGCATTTTCAGAGAAGCTTACACAACTTCATTTTTCTATCTGCTATTCTTGAGTTCTAGTTATAACATTAGCCTTGTAGAATGTGTATTGGTTTGGCACAAACCTGTGCCTTTCTGTTTCTCCATTTCAGATGTCCATTTGTACAAATACTTATTTATGTTGTGTTACTGCTGTCTTCTGCACTCAATATGTTTAGATCAGGTTGTCCTCCCCTTCATTGTTAAACGTGGGTCAAATAGCGGGGTTGTATGACCAACTCATTCAGCTTTTTACATGGTGGCTGGGAGGACAAATGTTTGTGAGCACCTATCCTCTTAAACATTTTGTTCACGTTTTGAAGGAGAACATTGCTGATCCAGCTCAGTGGACGATGTTAATGAAGAAGGCCACAGTGTCACTTTTGCTGTCGTTTTTCACTGAAGTGCCAGGTGAGAAGCAAAGTCACTTTGTACCTGCGGAAACCCTAAAATAGAAGAAAGCTAAAAAACATAGTCCATCAGTAAGAGAACTACTATCATAGAAACCAACTCTTATCATACCTATCTGTGTGAAGAGAATATTATCCAAAAAGCAGCATAGCAGAGTGCTTCAGGAGATCTAGTTGATATCTCAGTTAGATGCTTAAACTGGTTTCTTCTCTTTTGTGGGGAAACCCTCTTGCAGTATAATGTTCCTTGTGGAATGCTGAAAAAGCTGCCCATTTCCTGCTGTTTTGCCCACAGTAATTTTGCACTTCTTTTCTCTTTTTTATAAATTCAGTTTTATGAGGGGAAAAACGTCTGCCATTTTGTAACTGAGCCACAAAATCTGAAGCTGAAGAATGAGATTATGGCTTCTATCACTATGAATAATCATATCTCCGTCCAAAATGCCCCAGGCCCTCATGGTGTGTAATGCCCGTGATGAAGTGCCTTCTGCAATTAAAAGGCTGGAGGAGAATGTGCTGAGATTGCATGAACATTGGCATCCTGCCTCCCTGAGAGGCTGGGGGAAGTTTGTGTGTGTGTGTGTGTCCCTGTCATGGTCACACATTGTCTAGGACTTGCAATCTGTCTGTCTCTTATGCATCAGTTTTGTCTTTACCTTTGTATTTACTCAGAAAAGCTCCTTGTGTTTGTGTTATATAGTCAAATGAGATTATAGGTATCAAAAAAATGAAGAAACCCGGTTCTACAGCGTGAAACTAGTTGAGATGTTGAAAACCTAATAGCTTATCTTGGTCAAAGGCACAAAAGAGCAAATGTGAAGTTTATGAAAAATCAGATCCTTGCTGCAAACTGGATTCAAAGGTAAACAGTAAGGGGATGAGCGTTTCCTTTACCTTTTCTAAATCTTCTTGTTTTCATGTGGAACTTGAAAACATGCCATGTAGAAGGGAAATTGATTTTTGGTCTGTTTTTTTTTTAATTCCCTTTCTTAGGGGAAGGAAAGGATGATATTTTACATATTAAGGAGCTAATACCAAGAAAGGGGGAGGAAATTATGAAGATGCTTTTGCTAAGGCTTCAGTTTTGTTTTCATCTTTGCCCTCAGAAAACACTCCACCAGTTCATACCACTTCTGGATCTTCCTTTGAGCCACTGATATAGAACACTAAAGGACATAAAATGGATTATTTTATATGTGGGGTGGGTTTTGTTTGTTTGTTTCTGGGTTGTTTTTGTTATGTGCAATTACTGGGTGTTGCCTTAACTGGAAGAGCACTTTGAGCTTTGTACCTTGAAGGACTTGCATGCTCTACTAAGCAGTTACTTTGAACTTTGTCTCTTGAAAATCTTCTTGGCGCTCCACCCTAGGGATGCAGATACCTTCCTTTCTTTCCATAGTTTTCCAGCCCCCACCCCCCACCCCAACTGCATGTTTGCTTCTGTCGGGAATTACCGCTGTTTGGCTCAGCCCTGTGGCTGCCATCCCGTGCCTGAGAGACTCATCTGACACATATGTGCTGGAGCATCCTTCGTTCAGGTCGCGTTAGGCTTCTCACAAGACACTGCCTAGAGAATGTCACTTTCTTTTAAAATGTAGTGAGTACATTAACTGCTGTCTTCCCTGGCTGCTGAAGCGTGAGCTAGCAGCAGCATCCATGTTCAGGGGTGTTGCTGTTGTGCAGCTCTTGGATGCTCTTTGCCAACCAAATGGATCTTGTGGATGCGGGTAGCAACCCCTTGTAAACCAGGTGTTGAATTCCCACCTGTGAAGCTTTGCCGCAGCAAGTGCTTCATGGCTGCATCAATGCTGCATAGAAACAAACTATGCTAAGAGCATGTCCTTGCTTCTGTCTGTAGAGACCGGTATTCTTTCCTTTTTATACGTGTTTAAAATAGTCATACTGTGCTCATCTACCAGCAGCTTCTATAGTAAAATTAGAAGTGCAAGTATAACTAAATTAATAACTTGACCAGGACCTGAGTGATTTTTTTTTTCTTTGTTTGTTTATTTCACTGTGTTTTTCCAAGAGTTTAGAATCCTAGAAGAAAAACTTATTCATACATACCCAAATATGGTAACTTGTTTTCCAGAACCTGATTATATTCTGAAGTTGCTGTAAATATGGACAAGCAGCTCTGAAAAGGAGAGAACATCTGTCTCTCAAGAAATTTAAAACAAGTTATGAGTAAGGTTTTTCAATATTTAATTGTCATCCTATTCATATACTTCTTATAAAATATTTGTTTTTTGAAATGTTGCATTTCTAATATTGTCATAAAATAGGTTATTTCCAAAAAAGGTTGTTCCAAAAAGTAGAAGAAAGTGATTCTTGGACATGTGGTTTTTTTGCGCTTACCTCTCCCCTGTTAGAGTAACAGTACAAGCTTACTGAGTGAAAATTGTTAGCCACAGATTGTTACTGTTGGTTTTACCAACACTGTCTAAATTCTGTAGCTTTCTGTGGGCTACCAGCATAGTATCAAAGAAGTCAAATCATTGTCAGCATTTGTTTTAAAGTCTTAGTCACAACACTGATAGCTTTGCACATGGCTCACTAAAGCAACCAGAACACTTTATATAAATATGTTTACATTTGCTCACGCTATTTAAATTGAAATAGTCAAAAATGAATGTAGTAGCAATCTAAAAAGCAGACGCAGTCTCTTGGCAAATATCAGACAGCATTATTCATCATATTAAATGCTCACAAATTTCAGTTAACTTCAATACCACTGTGTATTTCTCTATTTCTTCTGAGTCTTACAGATCTTGAACCTTCCAGTTGAATTTGGCTTGTGTACTGCCTAATCTGAAATACTTATTTTGGTTCTGGCAAATGTGTGCTTTTAACGCAGAAACTGAAGTTCTCCTCAGCAATTGTTCTACCAACCAAATTACAGATCTATATAATAGAAAATGGAGAGAAAGGTATGAAGGTAGGCTGGGAAAAAGAATGGATGGAATCAGATATTGAAGTACATAATATTACAAGTAAGCATGACATGTTTCCTTTGTTGTTGTATTGTTGTTGTATTCCCACTTAAATATTTACATAAAACATTCACATGTAAGAAAACCCACAAATGTAGATTAAGGCATCATGGATTCATGGATTAGGAGGACAATTCACTTTCTGTTACACTGAAAGTATTTCAATCATGGCCATGATATAGTATCACTTGTGTAGTTCAGGTCATCCTTATTTAACCTGCTGAGCTTTTTTCTTTAGCCTGAAGGTTGTTTAAGTGCTTTGCACTGAGTTGAGACAGTGTAGGTGTAAAAGTGTTGGCTTTTTTAAACTGCACATTTTTACGGAAATTCCCTTGCCAAAATTAGGCCTATTTGTGTTAAGCTCACTTTATGCACATTCAGATACAACCATGTGATGTTTAAGACCTCAGCAGAAGTAGCAAGAGGAAGTAGTTTAGGGAAGATCTAACCTGTTTCTCACAAGGTTACCAGGAAGCAAACCAGACTGTCTGCATGTGTCCCATGTCAGCACAGAATGAAGTGTCTTGTCTATAGTCTTTCCGGAGTCGGATCACAGGTGTCTGCTAGGTCATGAACAGGTAACAACTTTTCTCTTTAGACATATCTGGAAGTCGTCATCTGCGGATGTTTATGTGTAACCTTTTTGGGAGGCTCTGATAATCTTACGGGCAGCAATCACTATGATTCCCCTTGCTTTTTGTAGAGATTTGGGTGCCTCTGAGCTACTATAAATTCTAAATGTTTCTCCTCTCTATAATATATATAGAGAGACTTTCAGGCAGAGACTTGCTAATCTCATGGCATTTGGTGAAAAAAATAGTCTGCCTTTTCAATTATAGTATTTTAGAACCTGAAGATAATAGGCCTAGGAAAATGAGGTTTCTTTTTCACGTCTTGCCAAGTGAGTCTTGACATCTTACATTAAAACCCTAATTCATCTTGGAGACTTTCTGAATATACTTATTAATGCAAAAGAAATAATCATTTGGGGTTGCAGTATTGAAGTGTAATTTGTTTTCTTTCCTATTTTAATTGTGAACTAATTATTTGCCTGTAACTTCAAAAACACTTAATGAGTTGTTATGCATTGATGCTTAGAACTCTCATGAAGAGCTGACTTCTTTCTCTTCCTTTTTTCTTTTTCCCCCTGCTGTTCAACATTGAATTTATCACCCAGAGAAAGAGGGATCCAAAATAAACACCAATTATTTCCGACTGTTTTTCTTCCATTTGACATGGCAGATGCTAAGCAGTTTCCTTACAGAGGAAACTTTTATAGAGTTGACAATATACTGGTATTTACAAGCAAGACAGTATCAAAAAGGAGAAAAAAAAAAAAAAAAAATGAAAAGCAACAAATTAAGGTGCAGGGGGTTTTTTTGTTTGTTTGTTTGTTTTACCTCCTCCCATTGAAAATATTTTGATTGGAAATGCTGTCCCTACTTTTCTCCCTCATTCAGCTGACAGTTCAGTATTTCTGTAGAATTAATCCAGTAGTAAACACCACAGGAGGGTTTAAAGTGAGCACCTGGAAATAAGCTTAGCATGAGCTGGGCAGAGCCTTTGACCACAGTTTTGTGTCCCGACTTGGTTGTCACATTCTTTTGCATCCTAAACTGACATGTGTGTCTGTCTAGCGAAAGGGCAGAATTTTAAATAGCACTTTGTCTTGAAAGCTGGAAATACTTGGAGGTGGCCCTTACCTGGTTTTAGGCAAATGTAATTTCACTAGTTCTCCATTCGTAGCCTCCCATCAAAGCGGGAGTGCAGGAGAGAATGGTCGATGGGCAGCACCTGCGGAGGCGTCTGGCGCGGTCTGTGGCCAGCCCTGCGTTCTGTAGGGCTGCGGGTTCCTCTCGCCGCCACTGTTCGTATGTAAATAGTCATGACTGAGCGGCTGGGTTTGTTGGAGCACCTCTCTGCTGGGGGAAGCGGGGGGAACGCTCCATTCTCTGCGTGCGTGCGCCGAGCACTAGATAATGAGAGCCTTTGTGGCCTCTCCAAAGGCCTGCGTTTCGGCAGGAGCCGGCTGCGCAGCTGCAGCCGCAGCAAGCGGGCCTGGGAGCGCAGAGCTGGAGCAGCCTTCCCAGGGAGGATGGCCGCGTCCGGGCATGAGCGCTCGAAGCTGCCTGCACAGCGCGTGGCAACTCGCGTACAGAAGAACCTGCATGCCTGCCTTTGTTACCAGCTTTATTGTTCGATTTGGAGCACTTAGAACTGAAATCCCTAGTTCCATTTTTAATAAAGTGGCAGGTCCAGTCAGTGCCTTAATACTCATCCTAAGAATCTTCACTGTTTGTCACATGCAACTGTATCCTAATTTGAGCTTTAGAAATTTACAACATTGAACATAAATCAGGATTTTACTACTAGATTTTTTTTTTTCAGTTTCAGTGCTGTCTGATAGAGTGCATAATTTGTTGTCACCATTCAAATAATGAAAAGGAATTCAGCTGGAACTGGATTTCTGCAGAATGGGACACACAAAATCCTTAAAGAAGCAGTGGCTTTGGGAATTTCTCCTGAAAATTCATGGGACTCTTTGCAAGATTTGGATGGGTGCTTATGAAGTGGTTATGCTTCTTCCATAGGGAAAGCTTCCTAGACAGCTGCTCCCTAGAGAAACTCGCCATAAATGTTGCACTTGCAGGACGTGGCATCTGAGCCATTTGCATGCAAAGCATGGCATGAATCGGGAGTACAAAAGGCCCCATTACTTACCCAGCTGCGCAAGGCGATTCCTTGTGCACACTTCCCGGTGCCGCCGGTTTGGGAGAGAAGGGGTGTCTGTAGGCGGAGGCTGCCTCGTGAGCATCTTCCACGCTGTGGAAAGCTGGAACAGCAACATCCTAAACTGTTTTAGCAAGACTTACTGGAGGTTGATTGCAGATGAGATGAGTTTCTCATTCTCGGCTTCTTTCTCCCCTCCCTTTTGCTTCCTCCCCCACTTGCTCCATATTAAGGCTGCGCAGTGGAAGAGGACTCGAGGTGGAAGCTGGGAAGAACACGTTCCCCCACAAAGTTGACTTGCATTTGCGGACTTGCTGTTAAAATGCAGAGGGAAAGCCAAGCTGAATTTGGAGACACACAGTTTCAGATAGCAGAATTCTTCATGTTTTGGTGAAGGGTAGGGAAAACAAGGAATTTATGTCTGGGTTTGGGTTTAGGTTTGTAACTTAAATGCCTGCTTGAACAAGTATGTCTTGTGTTCTTTGCTTTCACTAGCAACTTCTCTAAAATTACAACTTTAAAGATCCTCAGCCCTTTTTAACAGTCCTTTCCATTAAGAGCAACAATGATGAAAAAAATTATTGAAGAGCAACCATAACTTTGATTTAAATTCACTTTTCTTAATTTAATCTTAACTTTAGTTAAAAATTTATATCCCAGGCAAAAGGAATTGTTTTCTGTCACCACTGCTTGAGTCTGCTAACAAAAATTCTGTATACATTTGGAAATGAACAGATGTTAGAAGAAGTGATCTCATTTAAGATAGGAAAACTTTACAGGGTGAATGGAATTGTCACATTACAACTGTTTGCTAATTTAATCAAAGCTGTTGCTGTTCACTTTTCGTTTGAGTTGATTTGGTTAAGTCAGCGCTACACGCAGACTTGATTTTGTCCTCCAGCAAAACCCTAGTGACTCATCTCAAGACCTTCACGGGAGGGGATTATACAAATGAAATACTATGATGCAGCTAGTTCTCTTCTTTGTAGATTATTTAAGAGAAATGTGAAGGCAGCTCAAGCTTTTTGAGCATCAAGAATTCTACTGTATTTACAGCATATTTTTTTTCAGTAATTATGGAGTTTGTCAGCATTTCTGCAGTGCGCAAAAAGAAAGCTCACCAGAGAGTTCATAAAGGTCAGCCTGAAGATATTTGCCAGAAGTAGATGCTTCAAGCCTGCTACAGCGTTTTCTTTACAAGTGGCTGCAAAACTCTTTAGGAGCTCAAGTTAACTGAGAAAAGGGGCAAAAGCCTCTGTACAACTAAGAAATAACATCTTCTCTCAATCTGGAACATTACAGATCTACTTCTGTAAAATCAGAGTTCTACTTTGGGCAAAGTTTACTTTTCTGAACAAAGTTTACTTTTCTGAAATCTTTTCTGTCTTTAATTCTTGATGCCATGGCATCAAGAATTCATCTGCCATGGCAGTTTCTAAGAGGAAATGAAGCTGTTGTGCTACTTACTGCTTCAGGTCTCTAAATGGCTGCGATCTCTGCCAAGGGCAAGGTCCCACAGTGTTTAAGTGAGAATAAGCTTATGTTTTAACATAAAATTTACCAGACCATGCTGCTGTTCTGAAGTTGAACATGTACTAATATGCCTAAGTCCTCCTGACGCTGTCAGTACCTGTAAAGGTTGTGGCATTGTATGTTAGTAATTTTTACTCATCTGTCATGCTTCACTATAGTAACACCTGGAGCCAGGATGATTCTTCCAAATAACATGTATTTATCATGTGATCTATGGAAAGAAGTACTTGCCAAGCAAAATAAATCTGACAGGTAACTAAAGTTATCAGCAAAAGAACAGAGTAGTATAACAGGCCATGGAGAACAGCTTAAGTGATAATGGTAAAGCAGTTTGGCAAGGTGAAGTTTTAGAAGCATCTGATGTAAAATCCATCATGATCTAAGCCTTGTAGTTCATTTCACTGTGTCTGTGTCTGCAGTTTCCATCAAAGTAGTTAACAAAAAGGGTCTCAGAGGAGCTTGAGAAGACTTCCTGAAGTTTACATCTGACATACACCTTCAGTATTTATCATCTTGATAAAAGGCGCTGCCGGGGCTCCTTACAGCTTCATTGTATGTATGACAAAAATGTCATCTGTTGTGTTGGGTGTCCTGCAGCTGATCTTGAATAAAGAAAGTTGCATTCCCCCCCGCTTTTGCTTTTTTTCCCTCCCAGTGAACAAACAGCTTTGAGTGATGTGAGAACCGCTTGAGTCTTCAGGCTTGTATCTGTGGAGAATCTCGCTTGGTGTGGCAGCAGCATTCCACTCATAGCGAGGAAGCACAAGTGTTGCATTTCATATGCCTGTGTTACTTGAAACCTTTTAAGTTTATCAGCACAGGTGCTGTGTATCTAGTGATTATCTTGGCATGAGAAATATCATGGTTGGTTTATTTTCCAGGCTTCCTTAGATTTTTTGTCACTCTTGCTTTGGGGCAGAAGGCGGTAGAGGTAAAGAAAGAAGGTAGTATCCTGTGTGTGTGCTTGGGGGATTCCACCCCCTTCCTTCCTAGTTTGCAAGCAGGTAATTTGTAAAATACCATGTAAGAGATGCTGCTTGGAGACTGGATGCCTCTGATGTGGACTGCAGTTGCCATTGCTGTTCTTCAAATGCTTTTCCTTTTATCTGAACTTAATTTCTTCCCTTTCCCTTTTCCCTCTCCCTCCACCACCTAATTCTCCTGAACTAAATCCTTGTCCTAAAAAGCAAATACTGTAAGAGTGGCATGAGAGCAGACTTGGAGTGCTCACAGTAGGCAAACTTACGTAACTTCATTACTGTGCCAGCTTATGGTGGTAAGATTTTACTTATCCTGCTAGTATCTGCTGTAAGTATACATACTCTGTCCATTTCAGGGTGCACTACTAAGATCTCTCTTTTTTTTCTCCTTTCTCAGAGTATGAATATGGAGAAACATAGATATGAGCAGTATTTTTGAGGGAAGGATGAGAAAGCCAGAGGTAAGCAGGGGTGATGTTTGAAGGTCAAGGCAGGCCTCTGTTGAGACCTGGCTGCTGCGGGATGAGCTGCATCCTTAATTCAGTTCCAAGGAGTGTGAGTGAAAATGGGCTCTTTGGGCAAGAGGCGCAGTGGTTTTCTCTCAGAAGTACAGGTTGGTATTTCTGTGTTGGCTCCTAGTTCAGGTCCATTGGGATGGCTCGTGGTTTGTCTCCTCCCTGCTCAACTTTCCTTCAGCTCCTTCCCCCTCTCCTTTAAGTACCTGGCAGCTTGTCACCCCTTGAGGGTGATTGCTCTGTTTGCTTTAAATATTGGCAACAAGATTAAAGGTGCCCAGAACATCAGCTAATACCAACTTAAGCTGTAACAGCAAATAGCGTCAAGTTTCTGGAGCTAATGAGAGGAAGAGGGAGATGTTTATTGGTTTAGGGTTAAATTGCTGGTTCCTTCTTTCCCTGCTACTATAACTTTACTCCTGTCCTACCAGTTGAGCTCTGCCGGATAGATTAACTGACAGAAGGCAGATACCTAGACAAAACTGGCAGATTTGTATGTTTATTTATTTTGAAACAAGTGGAATGCATGAATTGTATGAAGATGGATTGTGAAACAGGGAAAAAATCCACCAAACCTTTCTTAATAAATAAGTAAATATTAATAATTTAGTTAATAAATAGAGACACCAGAATATCTTGTATGTATTTTGAACACTATGCGTAATGAAGTGAAACTAATAGTGAAAGTCCATCTGGCCTCAGAGTGAGGAGCCATGAAAGGGCTGTTTCAGAAAGAAAAGTGTTAGTCTGGGGAGAGGAACAGCTCAGAACAGAACTGTATTAACTTTATTACTGAAATGAAGGTGTGTTTTTTAATGCCTCTAATAAGATGTTCCAATGATTAAGCTCAGTGTTAATGGGCTCCATGCAATTCAGTATCTTCAAGTGACATTTGGATAACTGTTTAGAAGAAGACTCCAGGTATCTTCTTTTTTCATTCAGTTATGACTGTAATCTGTACTTTTTGTAGAATATTGAGTAAAAATATTCTGGCCTCTTCGGGCAATAAAAAATATCAGCCCACCTAGATGCAAAACAAAAATCATGGTAGACATCTGAGGGGCCTTACTAACCCAGCTGTCCCTTCTCCATGCTATCAAATTTTGAATGTCAGTATTTTTTTCCCTTGGAGATAAAAAAAAAAAAAAAAAAAACCACTGAAAATCTGAAATCTGGTATTTCAGCAAGGTCATTGGTTTATTAATGGCCACTGTTTGTTTCCGTTTGCTGTTCAGACTCATTAAAAATAAGAGACTTGCTTTCAGTTTAATAGTGCTTGACACAGAGCCCTTGCAAAGAAATGTAAATTTATGATATGGTGATATACTTGAAAAAATTTGCATCAGTAAATAGGATGTTGTGTTCCTTTTCTTCCAGTAAGTGCTGTAGGTCAGCATTAGTAAGTCAGCACTTCTTCCAAACCATATTCTGTATTTCTTTGCCCCATTTTTTCCTGTGTAATTTCTCTCATCTGTAACACATTTGTCTTTCATCTGTGGTCTTCTGTCCAGCTATTGAGTGTGGGTCTTTTGAGAAAAGTGATTAGACTTTGTAAAAGTTTGTAAAGTCCTAATAAAATCTACTCAAAGTAAAATAAGGGAATCTAGTGACCTATGTAAAAGTATTATGAATTAATTTGGATTTGTTGAAAAATGGAGCACTGCCTGTCATGGCTGCATAGTTGTGTTGTTGACTAATTGCAGTAAAGAAGGCAATTTTTTTTTTCCAAAGGGTTTTTTCATATTTTTTGAATTAACTTGAGTTGGACTGCAGCAGACAAACACTGACATGTAACCACTACATGAGTGGTATGTTAATATATTACATAAATAAAAGGCTCATGTTTTTATTCAAGAGGGTTTTTAAGAAGGCTGCAAAAGGGTGGTTTACCAGAGAGCTGCCGACTATGGTGCAGGCGATTTGTGAACCCAGAGGACAGCACTGACATGGGGAAGTGAAAGCAGTAAGAGTACATTAAACTCAGAGGTATCCCACAGTCACTCCCAATGTGGATGCCGGAATTTCACGTTTTTGGTGGAGATGTAGTATCTGTGGATTGTGAACGACCGCTGTACGTTATGTTCATACCATCACATATACTGTATTCAATATTCCCCATCTAAATAAGCATTAACACTAGTTCCTTTTTCAAGTGATGGTGTTAGCTTAAAAGCAATCTGTAACATCACTGCCAGATCTTCAGAAGATGAATTTAGTCACTGCTGACTTAATGACTTATGTTTATTCCATGCAGGAAAAAAAAATCAAGTGATTGAAAAGATTTCTCTTAAAAGAAAAATGTTGTGATTCTCACCATCAGACATAAAATTGACTTAAAAGAAACCTACACCCTTCTTTTTGTTCTTTTTGAATCAATGACTAAAACATGTAAAGGTGGGGGGTTTTGCCTTTTTTTTTTTTTTTTTTTTCCTCTTTTCTCTAAATAAGAAAATATGAGCCTTGATTTAGGATTTTCTTTAAGGTAGCAAAAGTATGCCTTTGGATAGGAATTCATTAAAATTCTAAATATGTGACTTTATATTGGTAGAATACAATAGAAGCAGATCAAGGCAGATGTGTACTTTTTTTTTTTTAATTTATCACTGCCTAAATCAGCACTGAATATCCACCTGTTTTTCAAGGTTCTTGAAAAAGACTTCTTTGGATGCAATTTGGGAAAAAGCTCTGTTGAGGACTTCTATTTCTTGTTCAAGAGATACAATGTTTTTGCTTTGATCTTTCCAATGTTTACTCTTAAAGAGAATTTTGTATGTTGGTCTTCCAGAAATTACCAAGTTGGAGGGAACTGGGGAAAGCATTGTCTTCTGTCTTCAGTGACTTGGAACAGTTTTGGTGCCCCAGCTCTGCAAGGAAGCAAAACCTGGAATACAGAAAAGGGCAGGAATGCTTGTGCGTAGAACTAGGTTGAGGAAGAATATCTCTAGTACCAAGGCCTTAGCTATCCTGGATTGTAAAACACTGCTGCTATGATGCCTTGCTTTCCCACATGCATGAAGGGGAAGCGGTCAGGAGACTTCCCCAAAGTTGGGGTGTCGTGGCAAAGGCTGTAAGAACAGGCTGGTTTCCTGTCTCCTGGTTGCATGTGATGTTCTCTAACAGTTAAGCTCATTTATTCCTCTTAAATGGCTGGTAGTGAAAACGATGATAATGGGAAACACAACAATCTGCAAAGTGGGTAGAAAACCCTTGTGTTATTCCAAATTCCTGGTGTGATTATGGAATTATTTTTTCAATAATCATTTTAACATATGTTGAAGAGTATTTGACTTCTTTCCCACAGAATCATAAAAGAAAGAATAGGGATGGAAAAGATCTGCTCATTCTTCTGTTAATTTCTTTGCCAAGTTTTGACTGTTCATCTCTCTTTTTTTTTTTTTTTCTTTTTTGTTTCTTCTTCCCATTTTTTTAATGCTCCCTTTGTTTGGTGCTAAATGACTCATATGCAGGAACTTCCACCACTTGCCTTTTGAGACTGATCTGTAACTTGGCAAAAAAAAATATTAGCAAAGTTTCCTGATAATCATGTTCTGTTTTGTCTCTCCCCTTGCCTGTAGTTATTACCATGGGCTGTATATTAATTTAGTTTGGGTTAAATTAATTAAATCTGCATAAGAGTAGGAAGAGGGGCCTTGGAGCCTGAGTGTCAGATACAGATGCGTTCCTTTGCTAAGGTGACTTCAGAGGTGTAACTGCCCTGTAATGCCAATAACCTCTGCTGTGCTTTTTGGCATAATGAATATATTTCATAAGCATGACCATAAAAAATAAAACCTTTCGTATTTTACCAATATTGAGCAAATACGAAAATAAGTCAAATTAGTTGGGTTTTATGTGTGATTCCTTGTTACTTAACTTTTTTTTTAATTCATCAGTGAAAATAAGAAGTTGGTTACTTGATTGCATTTTCAATCACTAAGTGATTAAAAATGCTGACTGAACAGGTTTGTTATTGGTGATGGTTTTTTAGAAATCTGTTAAAAAAGTCATCTCTGTAGCAAGCATGCGCATCTGTCTTTCTCCTCTAAGACTCCGGCATAATAAAAGAAACTGAAACAAAACTGTTGCACACCGTAGAAGCCCAGATTGGCTGTGCTGTAGGCATTTCTATTTTATTTTTTCGTGACCTGATGCACCTTTAATTCCCGCGTGGTAGGGAGCAGCATGCGGCACTTGGGCGAACGCAGCTGCTGCGGGTGGAAGCCCAGCACAGCTGGGTCTCCTCCACCTCGCCGGGCAGGCTCGCTGTCTGCCGCTTTCAGCTACACGGCCCCGTCAGCTTTACTATTTATCTTTCCCTTTCCTGTGTTGTTGGTATAACTTGTCTTTAACACCACTCACACGTGCCTTTCAAAGGGAAAAAAACAATGTAGGAGCATAACTTCCTGAAAACTAATAGGAAGGCAGTAGCAAAGGCTTGAAATATGGCATATTCTCAGATGTAGGTGTGGGGTTTATTTCAAAATGAGAAGCAGGTAGCTGCAATGACCTATAATTTTACTGTATGTGCGTGTCTGTGTGTGTGTGTATATATATATATATATATATATGCACACACATATACACTTTTTTCTCTCGCAGCAGAAGAGTTAGCTGATAAACTGTCTGCAAAGGTAACCCGAGCCAGAAACGTCATGCTTTGTAGATCTCCGCCAGCCTGCGTGCAGACGCAGAGCAGGTTTGCAACCATGTGCACTCTCCTCGTCAAAGTGCCTTGTTCTGCGCGTGCCGCAGAGGCGTCGCGCACAGAGCGAACAGGGCTCTGTGCCGCAGCGGCAGCGTGCGGAGCCGCAGCGCGGGAGGGAGGAGCGTCCGTCGCTGAATCCCACTGGCCCTGCTCTTGGACACACTGGCTGAGCTGAGGCGGGAGTCTGAACACAGTTGCCTTTCATGTGACTCTTAATGCCTTTTGATGTACTTTTTTTTTTTTTTTTTTTTTTTTTTTTTTTTTTTTTTTTAAAGCTTTTTTAAGAGGAAAAAAACTGTGTAACTTTCAGCTCGGTTACATTGACTAACCAACGTGACGGTGCTTGGCAAAGTCAGTGTCATTTTCAGTGTAGCAAATAAAGTAGGCCTGTGCTGTTAACATAATTTTGCTTTTGTGAAATGGATTCAGTCTAGAATGTATCGGGAAGAGAGTAGGAAGGATGTTTGTGGTGCAAAGCATCTTCAGGAGCAAATCAAAAGCAGTGTTTTTCAGGGAAGAGAATCAAAAACAGCTGCATGGGTGTGTCAAAGCCAACTGGCTGAAGCAATTTTGCAGTCAGAGTAAGTGAGTAAATGTGCTGCGGGTGAAGCAGTTTTTCACTTGGAGGAGGGAGGAACCCATAGTAATCTAAGTTTCCATCTGTTAGCTCTCCTGGCCTTTTAAAACGCTCCCACTTATCTGTGCTAAACTGTTAAGATATCAAAGCGAAGGGCAGGTAGGCACGTGGTGCCATGTGAGTCCCTGACTGGTGCCGGGAAATGCCCCTCTTAAATGAGCGAAACACTCCCCATTTTGCAGGATGGATTGGGGAAATGGTCAAAGGAAACATGCAACAGACACATCTGAGACGGGGGTGGCTTGAGGCTGAAGAGAGGTTGGGAATGAGCAGCCAAGAGACTCCCACTGAAGCCAGATGTGTCCACAAGAGCCTAAGCAGCCGTCTGGCTGAGGATCGATGGGAATAATGTCCCAGTCCTCCCATCCATCTCCTCTAGAGATGAATGGCTTGGCTTTGTGTGTATGAAAGTTTAAAAATACTATGTAGTGTAGGCATGCAGTAGAAGATGACTAAATGTAGATTTGATAAAGCATAATAATAGTGTGCCTATTAGCATAATATACAGACAATATTTCCTGTTCATCCCGGGGAACGGGAGTCTGACAAGCCTTTGCATTTATCACCGTTCATGCCACGGGAGCCGCTCTGGAGTTCAAAGAAACAGCGTAAAGCAGGATGCCTCGCAAGGCGCGAGTGCCGGCGCGGCCGTGGCGCTGTCACAAAGCGCTTCCAACAAGTTCCCTTGCGTGACGGGAGCGCGCGGGCTGCAGCGACGCCCGCCGCCTCTGCAGCACGGCCGCTTCCTCGCAGCGAGCGTCGGTGTGCACGAGGCCGCTCTGGCGTCCGTAGGCGAGGGCTGCGAGTCGCCTGTGGTGCCGCCACGGGCGTCCCGCTTGCCGAGCCGCGATGGCCCTGGCTCCCGTTCGCAGGTAGGCGCAACTCACCTTAATGCTGGTTGGGAAAATAACTTTCTGTCAAGTTTGGCTCTAGTCCAGCTTTCTGCTTCCAGGACTTCTGTCAGCGTGGGTGAGCTTCATGCCATTGAACGTGTGGATTACTGCACAGGAAAGCAAGGCTGTTTCAGGCTGTCAGTAAAACTCCGGTTACTTTAACCAAGACTGAGATGTGACCCTTGGGCATTTTCCAAGTGGGCCTTTATTTTCATACTTTTTACATATTCTTAGCAGTAAATGTCCTGAACTCATGGATACAAAGGGAAGGCAATTCAGCAATCATATCTGAGGAGGCAACCTGCACTATGTTGGGATTTCAGAACAACAGTAACTGCTATTGCAAATGCTTTGTTAAACAATTCTACTGTTTCTGGAACGCTTTGCGCTTCTTGCACAGCAGTTTGTGTCTTTAGTAGGCCAGTGATACAGGTATCTCCAGAGAAGCTGCATTTCAGTGTTTGAAAATTGCCTCTTATGTGTGAAGTACTTTGTTCTAAATTGGCTGTTCATACATATGGCAATTTTCTATGTATGATATTGAATACTGCTTTTTTTTTTCCCTCAAAATCTGTATTTTTAAAAGTTTTCCTCTCTTCGGCAAAGAAAAGCCTAAGAAGATCAGATAAGGTTGTTCTTATATAGGAAAATATAAGCCGCAGAACAGAAACTTGAACTGCTCTTTTAACCAAAAAAATAGAGCAATTAAATGCATATTATAGATGGAATTTTGGTAAGACTTTTTAATTTAAATTTAATATCATGCTTATAGTAAATTTTTCATCCTCCTGCTTTTGGTCATGGAGGTGAGCATTATGTCAGTGATTTGATAATGGCAATACAAGAGCTCTGTAGTCCAGCCTTCCTTCCAAAAAGGTGTATGTTTAATATTCAGATGCAAATGATTCACAGAACTTGGGGTGGGGGAGAAGGAAAGAGAAATTATTCCTCTTTAGGTCATGTGCAATGTCTGAATCAAGCCTTAAACTGAAAGCAGTCCAAAAATACTATGCAGAGTTACAGGGTTTCCTCTCTGAAACTGCCCTCATAGCTCTTTTTGTCGCTGCTGCTAGCGAGTGGAGTCCGTAAGTGCCCATGTAGTGGCTTCGTGTGAACAACTGCAGTGATGAAAATCTCAAGACTTTCTTACCCTCCCTTTCTCTCCCCTCTCTATACCTCATCCTGTTTTGAAAAAAAAAAAAAAAAAGTCACTTTCTGCAAAAGAAAATGTGCTGTTGACTTGCAAAATCTATAAAAATTTCATCCTGGCTATTGCTATGATGCATGAGAATTTTTCTATACCATCTGACCTTAAACTTTTTTGCAGTCCGTAGCTGTTCCACCTAGCGCAAACTAGCTGTTTGAGGATTGTAGGGCTTAAAAACTGGTTTTGTTGTCTTTTGCTCATCTGTGTGTAACAGGATGGTCTGTCTTAGCTGTTGGAAACGGCTGCTGTTGAGTTGTGGATCTTGTATGTAGTGTCATACAGACATGTTCACAGCCTTGCTATTTGGTGCGCGTAGGAGTAGATAATACTAATTGTATATGCAAAATCTCTTCAGATACCTCTATTTCAGTAATTTTGGGTTAAGGGATTGCTGTGGGCCTGCAGGAGAACGGCGCAGATTTAAATTACACCGTGTGACCATGCCTTTTTTGTTTCAGCAGCTATTTTTGATGATTATTTTATTTTCCTTTGAGACATGCGGAAAGCCCGGGGGCGGAGGAAGCAAAGAAGCTGTTGCTATAAGATGCTGTGTAAAGATGAAACCTAACCCTGGTGCCCAGGCGTTGCTTTGGGAAGCCTGTTACACAGTGCTGTCCTAGCAGCCCTCTAGCTAGTGGCGCGAGGAGAGCGGGAGAAACCCGTCCATTTCCCGAGTGCTTTGCCCCGTGCACACGCGTTCTGCGGCGTCAGGGCAGGCGCACAGCGCGCGCTGCTTCGTGCGCCGCTTCCCGCTGCGGCATTTCGTGCGGCTCGGCAAGGGCTCGTGGTGGCCGCGCGCCCCGATGGCAGGAAGTTCATCCGCCGCCGCCGGCAGAGCCGGGCCTGGCCCTCGCCGCCCGCTGCCTCCCGCAGCTGCCCCCGTGGCGGTTGGGTGCCTGGCGGGCAGGGGAGGACGCAGCAGCAGTGCTGGGCTGATGGTCTTTGCAATGGCCCTGGGTGTGATGGCACACTTGTGCTGCAAGGCTGGGTTATTTTATAACCGAAAGCTGAATTTGGCGGCGGCGCTGTTCCAGCACTACCTTTCTGAAGCTTATTTTTCATTGCCTCTCTTCCCTTGATTCCCCCTTACTCCTGTCTCCATCCTGAGCCTTCCTTGGAGATGACTTTGCACTTGTTTCCTTGGCAAAAAGGAATGTAAAAGCTGCAAATAGTGCTTACCTCCTGTCATACAACAAAACAGGTGAGAGTCCCTTGAATATCTCCAGTCTGCTCTTTATGTTATCATGGCTGTTGTCGTACCTCCCCCCCACAGACTATCCCATTCCCGTAATACTACACGGGTGTTAAAACAATGGGCTCGGCAGACCCTGACGTGAATCAGATCCTATCCTTATTTTGAAGGAAATAGTTACAGACTGTTCAGGGAGGGCTTTTTCATCCTTCCTAGGAAGGGTGCCCTGCTCAGAGGCCACCCTGGAGCACTAAGGGGGACTGTTTATTTTTTCTCCCTGACTGGTATTACCTGTTAGCATTAGCAAGAGGCACAAGAAGGTATTCCTTTGTGTGTTTGTCCTCAATAGGCCTTGTCAGCCAAGGAGATAATGTTACTGATCACTTGGTGCAAAAAAAAATAAAAATCCTACTAGTCGGCCTGCACGGGCAGGGAATATGAATTGTGACTGGGTAGGGAGTATGAAATCTGATTTCTTAGAGCATAGCTGACTTTTCCAAAGTGTAGAAATTGCAGAGTGGACTCTCAGAGGCTTCTCACTTGTTCTTAATAAACTTTTTGTTTTTCTTCTGTTGGGAAAAAATGTTTTTTATCATGTCTGGACTGTCTTGGGTAAAGCTGAGTACATTTATTTTGTCTTAGGTTTGGCTTTCTATTATTAAGAAAATAAATTTGTGTAATTAGTTTTCTGTTGATCATCTTGCATTTCTATAGCGTAACCGTTGAAATTTCTGTGGTGCCTCTTGGACGAGGCTCCCTTCCGCATGTACAACAGACCTGAGCGGATCCGCTCTGCAGAACTGCGTTGGGCCAGCACGCGTTGAAACCAGTTCTTAGGTGCAGGCCGGGAAGGCTGTCGAATGCCCGCGCTGGGAACGTGGCTGCTGCGCTGCCTCGCCATGGGCTCCGTCGGGCGGCTCGGCGTGGCTGCCGCCTCTCGGAGCTGCTCCGTTCCCGGATGCCCGCGGGAGCCGCTCGTGGCACCGGCGCAAGGCTGGCGGTTGTGCCGGTTGCTGGTGTTGCTGAGTGCGAGCCCTGAGGCCAGGCCCTTGAGAGCAACGAGATTAAACCTCAGGAAGTGGTGGAGGGGAGAATAAGGAGCGAGCAGGAAGCTGCTGTCAGTGATGGAACAGATGCTGGTGCCGTTATCTTGGCTCTGCGGGCGTCTGCAGGACGGGCCCGTAGGCCCCGCGTTGGGCCCGGCGCGCCTTCCTGCACCCAGCGGCGGCGCTTCCTGCGCCTCCTCCTGCCTCATGCCGTCCTCCGGCACAGCCGTGCTGTGGAGAGCAGCCTCCCTGCCTGCTTGCTCGCCGTGGTTCCCCCGCTCCCGCTGCCCTGGCCGGGCTCGCCCCCGGCGCGCGTTTGCGGTGGGGAGCTGGCGACGGCCCCTGCGATGGCTTCCCGTGAGTGCCAACCCGCCCCAGGAGCATGGGCGCCAGGGAGGACCTTGGGCGTATTCCTGGACCTTGTCCGCCACCCCAAAAATAATATGAGATTTAAGCATGGACAAAATCCTAATAAGGGTAGTGTCAGTCTTGGGAGCGCAGAATCGTTGAGGTGGGAAGGGGCCTGCAGAGATGATCTAGTCCAGTCCCCTCTGCCTCCATGGGTGGCCTTCAGCAGCTCTGCTGGACCCCTGCCCTCCGCTTGGCAAAGGCTCACAGCTCCATGGATTTGTGCACAATCCCCAGTGGGAGTTCAGGTGTTAAGTGTGTCGGGAGCAAAGTCCGGGTTATGGTAATAACCATACTGGGGTTATTAAGTCCGGGGAACTTCCACTCTCTTGGCTCAAAGGGAGCACTGAAGTTAGGAGGTGGTTTCAAGCTGAGCATAGAAAAATCCAAGGCCCAGGTAGGAGCCGGTGCCCCGATTTGCCCAGCTTGGCATGTATTAAATCCCTGATACAAAACACAAAAGCACCTGTCTTTTAGAGTTAGCGCCTTAAGCTTCCACTGCTGCTTGTGCAAATAGTCTTATTTTAAAAACAGGTAGAAAATTGGGCTGTTGGGAGAGCGTGCAGTTTTTCACTTCCTTTGCAGGCCCCCTGCGGCAGTGCGTGTGTGACGGCGCGCGTGCCGGAGCGCGCCCGCCGCCTTGCTCTGCGCCCGCCTCCGCTCGCCCACCAGCCCCGCGCCGGCTGCTCGCTGCCGCTCGTGCCCGGAGCCCACGTGGCGCGGGCGGCGTAGCGCGTTCAAAGCGGGAGAGGTGGGGAAAAGGTCTTTTAAGAAGCCAGAAACAACTCGGGCGTTCTGATTTGCTTTTCCGTTAAACCTGCAGCTTGCAGGATTAAGGCAGCAGAATTTGTCATCTCTGGTGTAATGCTTGTAGATCAGGAGCATCAGTAAATTTCTTATAAACTACTCCAGACTAGTTATAGTGACTAGTTACAATCCTAGTCAGTTTTATGGACAGAATCTTTTTATTGTATTTTTTTTCCCTGCCCCTACTCTGAGCTTTGGAGCAAGACGAGTTAAATGCAGGCATCATGTTAGCACCTGCTGTCTTTTTCTTCCCCGCTTTGTCTTCCTGTGGTTTTATTTGCTGCGAGTAATTGTCAAAAGGCCTTGTTACCACATTTCCTCTTTGAAGCTATAGCAGGGAGTATGTAGCAAAAGGTATTCAGGGTTGACCCTTAAAAGGAGCTTTATAGGTGCTTTTTTTTAAAAAAAAAAAAAAAAAAAAAAGGGGGGGGGAGCACTCTTTCAAGCTGTACGATTAGTAAGCGGTTTTATTCTCACTGTGCTCTCCGTTTGCAGTGTGGTCTGTTTGCATCAACTAAGGTAAATTCTGTCTCACCTCTCTTTCACCACTGAATGCAAAGGGCTTGAAGGAATCATGATCAGATTTTATTTCCCCCCTCCCCCACCATCCCCTTTCCTGTCTATCTCCTACCGAGAAGTTAATGCGCTTTTAGAAGGAGAAGCTGCTGACAGTGTCGCACCAGGGCGCTCCACACCCCGCTCGCCACTCATGCGAGCTCTGCACCTAGCACCTGTATGGCCGGTATGTAACAACAAGCAATAGTTTTGGTTTTGTGCTGTAGCTGCTGCCGCAGAATAAGCTTTTGGAGCAATAAAAATGACCTTTTTGCTTTCTGCCCTGAATAAAAAAATATATAGAGAGATATTCTTCCATTTATTCTTTTTTCATTTCTTTATAAAAAATTAAAGTTTCTGCAAAAGGGGTAAGATCAAAGTGGTATGTCAATTGTGAAAGATGTAGAATAGAGCGAAGAAGTTCAGCATGGGAGTTTTAAGTGTCCTTGAAACATGGGTTGTATTACTACCCTGACCTGGCCTCAGAGTTCGGAGGTTCTAAATGGGACAGGTGTGTCTGTGTTTTTTGCTTTTGTGAGTTTTTGCTTTGTTTTTATCTGGTGTCCTGCCACTTAAGGAGCACCATAAAACATGTCAGGAGCAAAGATGAAGAGCGACGGAGCTGTTGACTTGCTCTATGTGCTGCAGTTCTGGCCCCCACTGGGTTTTCTCTTAATCTAGTGGTCTAGACAGAGCAACGCAGCGACACTTGCAATGTGACTAGTTGTTCACAGGGCACCAGGGCTGCTATGAGGAACCTGGGAACTGGCCATGAGGCAGCACCGCTGCTTAAGATGTCAGGATGTTAGGATGGGGCCCAGCTGGGTTTGCAGGTTTGCTTTCTCACGAGGGCGCTGCGGGCTGGTGGTGTGTAATTACCTGGTGGGTAGTGGCAAGATGATCTATACAGAGCTTCCTTAAACCAACAATTAGGAAAAGTGGAACGGATTTTTTTCTTGTTTCAACTTGTTCTGTAAACAAGCTACTAACAGGGTAAGAGAGCTACCAGCGTGTTGCTGTGGACTCTTCAGTGCTGGTATCTCTTTTTTGCCATCAGTTTAACTGCCTTTTTTCTTTCTCCCCATTCTGACGATCTAGCTTTTTATATTAACTTGTGTGCTGTAAAAGCACTGTGTTTAGCACTGGGCCGTATAGAACTGCAGCACTCTAACGATTCATTTTTTATTTGGCTCTTCTAAAAGGTGGAATTGCTGTCATTTTTTTCCAGATTTGCTAGAAGTCATTTCACCCCCCAGCCTCTTAATTTTTGTTCTCCCCTTAGGAGAAAATACAGGGAAAAACTTCTCTTGTAGAAGCATGAAACTAAAGTTGAATGCAGCACTGTATGTTTCATAGAAGCTAAGGTAAGTTTTCAAGGAAGCATGTATTACTGGCGAGTATTATTCAACATCTCAGTGCCCATGGGCCCACACGGGCTGCAGGCGCCTCTGGTCTGGCTGCTCGCAGTGCCGCAGCAGGAGACGGGAGCTGAACTACTGTCAGAACAGGGGTTTGGTGTGTTAGATCTCTCTGGGCTTGGCCAAAAGTCAGTTGTGAGGGGCTGAGAGCACAAGTGATGGGGGCAGGAATTGGGGAGCTGTAAATCAAAGTATCGGATCACTTCTCCAGCAAAAGAAAATCAGTGCAACCCATCTGTTTGTAGCTGCAACAGCTTGCTGTTCCTCAGACTTTAAAATATTGTTCCTCTGAGCACTTGCTTTCTCCTCTTAATTTCTCTTAATCCAAATGGCTGGTATTAGAGAAGTTACTGCTTTTTTTTGACTAGGAGCGTAACTTCTTAAAACAGTAAATAAGTCAAATTCTAAATAGGTACAAGCTGGGCAGATATGGGACTAAAAATGACAATTGCTACATGCTTAGCAGGAATTATCCACACTAATTTCAGGTTTAGCTATTGAATATGATCCAGTCTGGAAGTAAAATATGTGATTGATGCAGGTTCTGGGTCCACAGAGAACATCGTAGTGTTCTCCCTTTTCAAAGTTTTGCTGTGTTGGTCCGGTGTGTGCTATTTTGAACTGATTGAGGCTTTAATGTCCATGTAGAAGTAGTGACAATATGACATGAAGTTACCTGATTGCTAAGCAAGAACTTCTTTAGAGACCTTTCACATATGAACCCGTATCCTTGTATTTTACATGGTTTGATAATTCACGTTGTGTGGATTCCTGACTCTTATCTGTGAATCTAGCTGGTCTTTTTTGGGTAGTGAAATTCTGCATCATTATCACTGCACAAATGCTGCTTTTCAAAGTATAGCTGTCAAAAGAAAAGCTCTGTAGAGGTCCCTTTTTTTTTTTTTTTTTGCTTGGTTTTTTTTTTTTTTTTTTTTTTTTTTTTTAAAGCATCCACTGGGTGTTCTGGTGAAAGTGCTCCCCACTGTGCTGTATTAGTAATAAGTAGCAAAATATCTCCCCTTTTGCCTCTTTGATCTTTATACAAGAAGTGATAGAGATGAGGACACAAGCTAACTTTAAATGTGTCCTCTTCAAAATTGGGAAGGACATGTGCTTTTGCTAGAGCTCTGCTGCTTAGGTGGTGTTTCTGCAGCATATATTTATTTCTTAAATAGTCTCTCGTCACGTAACAGCAGGGAAGCCGCCCTACGGCTTTGCGTTTAGCATGGGGAGGGTGCCACTGTTTTTGCTGTGTATCTGCACGGTGGCCAATGGCCCTGGAAAGTACCTGGCTATTGCTGATAACCTGGGAAGTGTGTGTAACAAATCTAGGACCTCCTGGTTGTAAATATGCAGTTTGTGGCAAACTGGCAAAGACAGTAAATAGGAGTCACTGCCCTGGCACTGAATTAGCTCATCGAAGCCAATGACAAACTGCCTGCAAGACCGTATGTAGACGCGGGGTTAGTGCCTCCCGTGGAGTCCCCAAATTATTTGATAGTGTAAAGAATTGCATGCAGGTAATCATACAGAGCAGTGGATGTAAACTTTCTATGAATGAAGACACAGTCATATGTAGAACTATTAAGGAGTTTAAATGTAAGATTTTCTGAATATTCTTTGCTTCCTTCCCATTTATTTTACAAAGTGTGAGGTAGATGGCAAGATAAGTGACCAGAGGGAAATCTCTTAGGCATTTTTATTGTGCCCTTCCTACAGGAAACAGGGTTGGAGTTTAACCAATAAACTTCATTTTAGCAAAAGAACGGTTGGAATCCAGAGCCTCAGTTGCTCCACATGAAGAATTTTAGAGGTTTGCAGAAAACATTCAACCTGTACACGTAACCTATTTCAAAGTCAGCTCGGCCCGAAGTAGCAAGGTGAAGAGAGGAAAAGAGAGTATCGTGTGCTGACCAGATCTGCCCTTCGTGC